>JABJVR010000063.1:419685-442833 GCA_025773905.1 Chitala chitala
CACCCCCACCCCCCCACTACATCATCTTGGGGGTGATCGTGAGCCACGGAGGGCACAGGGCACACATCTGCTACAGCTCGCATGTAAACATTTTAATGACCTGCGTAGCCATCACCTAAAAGCTGCAGTCTTCTCATAGTGGTATTAGCTGAAATGTACGACGACGTGAATCTAAGTTCATTTTTGTGTGTCTGAGCATCTTGTCATCTCTGAGGTGCAGCAGCAGCTCTGCTGTCTACAGAGCTGACAGGAAGCACGAAGGGCATTTAAATGAACAAATGCTGCAGTAGAAATGTAACACCTCTGTGTACACACAGGGCTAACATACAGTATCGTAACTTCACAGAGGTTCTCTCATATGTTCCTGTTCTGCACTATGGCTGTTCTGTCTTGAAGCCACTCTCATGGTACATCTTTGGTGTCATTACAGGTATACAGACGTCTACTGTAGTCATTCATACATAACTCACATTACTTATATCCCCTGTCAGTGTGCAGGACGTCTGACCTCCACGAACATCAGAAAGAGGAATGATTATTATGTGAGAGGCAGGATGCTCATCCCATTACACTACTTATATCCCCTGTCAGTGTGCAGGACGTCTGACCTCCACGAACATCAGAAAGAGGAATGATTATTATGTGAGAGGCAGGATGCTCATCCCATTACACTCCATCCTACAGATGGTGCAAACACAAGCTTGTAAAACTAAACTCAAGGCCAAGACGTCCAGTGTTGAAACCGTAAGAGTAAGTAAGCCCACGTTAGCAGGTGAGATCCCCTCTAATAATGGCGTGTCCTTCAACAATGGAAATTAAATGTTTTTAGTGTGGAAGTGAGATGGCCTCCTTACTGCTTTTTGTTTGTTCAAATACACAACAGTGTAGCTTTAATGCGGCTTTGGGCAGATGTGTCAACGTACTCATTCTGTTGAAAGTACAGCAGGGAATAAGAAAGTACTTATATATATTTTTAAAAAGTGGTGTGGCTTTGTTTTTGCCTACATGCATTTTTCTAGGGTTGCCCTGTTAAAGAACACCCAGCTGAGTAATATAATGTGTAATCTGTTATAACACTCTATTGGTATCCCCGGAGACAAGTGAGGGGACTGAGAAGGAGTGTGTGAGGAAAATGAGGGAGTGTGTGAGGGAAATGAGGGAGAGTGTGTGGGGAGTGTGAAGGGGAGCCTGTGATGGGACTTAAAGAGAGTGTGTGAGGGGAATAAAGGGGAGCCTGTGATGGGACTTAAAAAGAGTGTGTGAGGGGAATAAAGGGGAGCCTGTGATGGGCTGGTGAAATAGCAAACACCTGGTGTGGTAAAGGGCCCAGATGTCTTTAGATTGACACCACAGCATAGACAGAATGGAAAGATAGTGAGAACACAGGTCCAGATAGGACAGACAGTGAGTGAAGCTCTTCTCGTGATACAGGGCCCTGTAATATGTTTCTCAACATTTTCAACTTCAACAACAGTTGTGAATAGAAAACATCTATATGTTTATCAGTTAGAAATATATGGTTTGTATACATCAGTTTAATTATAGGGCAATTTATACAAAGAACCAATGACAAAGCTTTCGAGGTAGTGACATCACAGTGAAACACAGGTGATTGTCTTTTTGTAGAAACTAACCCCGTGTCAAATTCTGCCTAAACTTGTAGCTGGGAAACAGCATTTTTGTTCAACTCAAACAAAGAGAGCAAACCCATGTTTAATTAAACACATGAAAAACATTCTCCCTCTCCTCACCGTTCACCAGAGGTGCGATGAACCTACTGTGCCCATGTAGTCTGTTAATTTTGTCACTGTAGCAAATGGTCACTCCAAGACTCATTTCTCTAAAGGAATGATGTCTGGTGATCCCATATTTCAAAAATAATGCGTAGGTGTGTGTGTGTGTGTGTGTGTGTTTTTCCTGCATCCCCATGGTTCCAAACTCACACACGTGTCACTTGGCTCAGCAGTTGCCGATGTGATTCAAGTTCAACAAAGAGGGAGAATTTCTGCACACGCCATGATTTTGAGCAAATCTCACAAAGTCAGCTGGACCAGATTCCAGCAAGGAAAGAGAAACAGGATCCATTGATGACTGAGAGAAGGTTTCTGAGGAGTGCTTCAGTGACACGAATGCTCCAAAAGCGCTGGCTATTTCTCATTGAACCCCAGGGAAGCTCTTCCAGCCTCCAGATGTTTGTGCCTTCTCATCTGTTTCTCTTTAGGGCCCACAGAGCAAACGGAATACAAAGTGTTGTAATAATGAGGACAGTGAAGACGCGCCAGTCCATGGAAGGACAGGACAGAGATTAATGCACAAACCTGTCCCTTCTTTTAAATCTTTTTCCCCCAACTTTCTGGGAGAATAAAATGATGGTTTAATGAAAGCCCTTCTCTCCACTGTGACAGTGGAGAGACACGGACCAACATTTCTGTCTGATTACATCCTTTAAATGAGTTTTTACACATAATTTATAAATGTTCTCGATACTGTCTCACTGAAGTACAGTGGGGTAGGGTAGAGTGTTGGGGGTCGGCAGTGTTAATCTAATGTAGTCTAATCCATCTGGGAGCATACAATCACTCTGACTGTTAAATTAAGCCTGCCATTTTTGTTGTGTAGGGTGGGGTGCAATGAAGAAGGATGTAAGCACTTCAGTTAAAAAGCTTAGCTTTTTGTTTTTAGTTTTAATGACAATCTCAATGTATAACAAAATAATAATTACATTAAAAACATCTGACCCAAGAGCTCACACCAGGTTCCCTGCTGCGCGTATAATTGAAAATTTGTTTTGTTTTTACCTTCTCTGTGCATCTGTAGAAGTGTACCCCCCCAGGTTCCCTGCCCCTGCAGGCAGACGGGCGGGCACCCGGGGGCTCTGCAGCAGCCCTTACAGTTGCTCTGAGCCCCCCACACTCCTCACACACTTGTGTCATCATTTCTCATCTCTTTTCGAGCTCAACATGATTTTTCACTGTTTTTATAAGACGCTTCCATCCAAGGTTTGTTTGCTTTTATATTTTGAAGTTTGATTTGTCCACAAACACAAAAGTCATAAAATGTTGATTACTTAAGAAAAAAAGACTAAACAAGATTAAAGTCCAGTTTAGTTTGTATATAAAGAACACTGATATCTCTCAATGCTTCCTTTGGCAGGATGCTGAGACAGTGTTGTCTAAGACATTGTTAAAAACTGCCCATGTTTTTTGCAACATAGTGAGTGATTTTGCAGAATTTTCTCACAGGAAAATGAGTTCAAAGTGCAACCGAGCTTGACGGCTGTGATCCCCCTAAATATAGTGGGGTGGTCAGCCTGAACCTCTGGCAGTGGAGAGAGATCAGTGAAAGCCCTAATATCAGAGTCCATGTAAACGTTACCCACTCCGGCATTCAACCAACATCAATCAGTCTGCAGCATCCATCATGAGCTCATTTCCAATGGAATTCCACTATTTTACCTCTTTTTTTCTCAATTACAGACATCTGCGACGTTTTGTTGATACAATCTAGGCACGATAATGTTGCAGTTCTCCAGCGTTCCTTAGACAGCTGGCTTTTGCGTTGGTAACAGAGGGTGTGCAGGTTCCTCACAGGTAAATCTGTGATGTGTAGGGTTTGGTGGCTTTGGTGGCTTTGGTGGCTTCTGCTCACCTCACACATGGCTTCTCACTGACTTACATCCTTTAGATCCTCCTTTCTCTTTTACCCCGTTTGGCTCACAAACGTTGCCCCATATCTCAGTGTGCCCAGTAAACGTTTTCTTTCGGCTGCTGTGCCGTCACTCGATGACTCTTCTAAGCCTGAGATCATCTGCATTCCCACTGACTTCTCTGTCTCTATGGACACCAGTTGCCAAGATACCATCCAGTTTCGTGCCACCCGGATGCAGGACCTCTGACCTGCAGGTGCCCGTTAAATACGGACGCCCTCCGTAAACACATCCCAGGAAACCCGGTAAATGAGAGAACTACTTTTCTGTATAGTTTTAACATATGTTTGACAAAAATAAATTTTTAATGTTTAAATGCTTCTTTTGCTTTATCACAGAGTCAGTGACATTTGGTTTCTTACTGAGCAGCCAGAGGGTGCAGGGTTCAGGGCTGTCTTGGTCTCATTATTACAATGAAATTATTTGTACTTATATTACATTTGCTCATTTACCTTTTGCTTGTAATAATACCACACAAACTATTGTAGGTTTCCTGCCTAATGAAGCCAAACCTGTAATTGATGTACAAGAGTAAGTCATTGTTTTCAGTGCAAACAGCTAGTAGATAATCATGGCCCTTAACAATGACTTCCCTTCCCTGGTTCTTTGACCTCAATGGCACAGAAACCAGGTATGATTTCTCTCACCTGAGTTTGGCCATCACAACCTGCACCCCCCACCCCACCCAAGGTGCCACACAGCTACAGCGCCCACAGAACATATTCCTACCCAAATATTAATATTATTTCAGTCTGTTCTTGTGCTGTTAAAATTACATTTAGTTATTGAAGCAGCAAGAAATATTACTCTTACATTTTGCTAATAATATCCTCAGTGGTGCTGAAAGGCCTATTCACAGTAAAGACCTGTTCTCACCCAAACGGACCCAGACACGTGAGCGCTGACCATGTGCTGTAATGACTTCTGAGCGGTTTAACTAACAGACTCATGTTTAAACACCATGACATCATGGTGCTTTATTGCTAATCCAAACAGCAGTAGTAGAAGGAAAATGATTTCTTGCAAATGTTTTAAAGGGCTCCATTCTCACATTTCTGTACTTTCAACATCATTTTAGACTTTTTTATAAAGTAAATGTTGTGATTATTTTGTGACAACAGAGTCACCAAATGAATCACGCGTATGACAGATGATACACAGGCTGGCCGAGGCCGAAGTCTCCCGCAACCAAGCAATATAAACAGATACCCAATTAAGAAAATCGTTAAACAGGAACAGAGTTAATGGTGGGTGGCTCAGTGGGTAGAGTTGGTGCCTTATGTGTGTTAAGGGTGGGGGTGGCAGGGGTGTGCTCTACATTCTGTGTACCAGACTGGACACACTTGCTCGATGAAGATGACGTGCTTGCATGATGAAGATGAAGACAACGTGCTAACTGGTGGCCCTTTATGACGCTGACATCATAATAAAGCACCCATTGGCTGCTGGGAAAAAAAACAAGGGGTGGGGGATGGCAGGCATGAGCCCAAGAGGTTAAATACGCACGGCTGCTGCCTGGGGTACAAACTGGGTACAAAGAAGAGAAAAGAGTATAGTATGTTCCCCACACGACAGTCATAAGCTGGCGTGGCTCAGCATGGGTGGACTTGGGGGAGGAGTGACGCTAATTACCACAGGCCCAAACATGGTGGGGGCCCTCCAGGGGCATTGGGGGGTGCTATAAAGAGAGGGTGCTAGAGAGCCCTTAGAGAGTACAGATGCACAGGGCCTAGACCTTTGTGCTGCAGCCCAGGTGTGCCTCTTGGGTTTAAATTGTGTCGTCTTGTTGAAGCCAGAGTTAACTGTGTTATGAATCACAGTGTCAGCAGTTATACACAACATAGGCACTAAATTATGAGGGAATAACATGTCACTGGCATGGCCTGAACTTTACATTGATGCAAAAGGCAGAACATAACAAAATAACTTAATATGTGACCAGTACGCTCAGCTGTTCAACGATCTTCTCATGTCAAGTATTTTATTAAAAACATGCAATATCCAGACACACATCTCTGACATAGACGTCTTGATGTAGCTTTAACATGCGTTTAATCAAAAATGAATCTAACAGAAAGCAGGATCTACTAAATTGTATTACGACATTGCTGTTTATACGCCAATCTTCTGGATGAAAGGAAATTGGTGAAATGACAGGACCCTTAAAATTTCTAACAGTACTAAACAAATTAAAGCAGCTCACAAAAGCAAGAAGGTCATCTTGGCTTTCAGATCTGAGAAGAGGTTCATGTGGCTTGTTCTTGGTCCTGTAATTTGATGTCAAGAATTTGGCTTGGCTGTTTTTCTTTTAGCTGGTCTGCAGAAGATGTTAAAAGTTCAGAGTATAAGCCACTTTGAAAGGAAGTTAAAAGGTCACTGTGGTGATGGGGTTTGTACACCTTCATGAGGTGAGATGCCTTAATGATCAGGTATGTGGAACCCTCACACACCTTAACTGGAGCTCACTAGACCACAAAATGTCCATGAAAGTGCCCTGAAAAGGACCAACACTCCAAAATCCTTTAAATGTAGAAATGGGAGTCAGGGTTAATATTATCTTTTTTTAACCCTTTTAAGTCTGCTTATATAGCAGCTACAGTCACAATGAGGTCCTGTAGTTTGTGCCAGTTCTGTTTAGTGGTCCTGTTCCACCCACAGCAGGCAGTAAAAAATTGTAATGAGGAGTACACCATCTGACTTTCACTTAACAGAAAGCCAAACTGGATTACAGAGCCCAGAACAAAAGATATATTTAAAGGAAACACCTTTTTATCTTTTAGTGTCTGATTTTTGTAGCTTACTGATAACCCATTGCTTCCTCTGTAATCTATCCCCTCACCCAGAATCCTCCTCAGTCCCATTTCGCCTGTCCTCAGCCCGCTCCTTCCTCATTCTCCCCTGCCTCTTTCTTGTCATTCTCTCCTCCCTTTCTCTACACCCCCCCAGTCCACCAATCGGCCCACCCTCCTCAGAAGACTTGTCTAACTCCACCCAGCTAAACATAAAAAGCTAGGTGCATGTTGAGTGCTGCTGATCAGAGGTTGCTCCTCACGCTGATCTTCTCATACACGTGGTCTTGCGCTCACTAAGGTAAGCACACGCTACACGAGTAACATTCTCTCCACTGCGACTGCTGTCCTTACTAACACGGCTCACTCCTTCTGCTACATGTCAGCCTGCCTAACTTTCAGCTCACGTCAAGGCCAGGTCTGACTTTATTAGATGCTTTGAGATTTCTTCTTTGCTTAAATCTTTGTGTGGGCGTGTGCCCTTACTGTATTTTGGTTGTGCTGGAAGGATGGGTACGGTGCACATTCCTGCCTGCCAGCTTGTAGTTTTGCAGCTGATCCTGTTCTAGCCTAGAGCTGTATATTCAGTCATGCTGGTACAGATTAATTGTTTATACACAGCAATAAATAATTGGAGATACAAAATGTTTTCTGTTTCATGCCTGAATGTTTGTCAGATATTCAGCAAACGCTGCAAACTAACACAGCTTTGTGTGAGGTTGGTGCTACTGAGTCCAGATTTTAAATATTGTGCTGTTTTAAATCTCTTTCTAAAGTATGCAGTCCTTCATTTACAGAAAGTGTATATGAAACAGATATTTTTAGGACAGTTGAATGAAGATTTAATGAACCAAGGGCTTGAAAAGTTCTGAAAGATAGTTGTTTAAAGAAAATCTAATCAGTGTGGAATAGTGAACTTATACTGGGCACAAAAACATGACATAAAATATGAGATTTATGTCACTCTGTGAAATACCGCTTTTTAAGTATGAAAAAAAAAAAGACGGGGGCCATTATGAAGCTGATTATAATGTGTAAAAGATCAGACAGTGATCACCATACTTTCTTCTGAAATTTTCAAACAGATCTCTGTCAGAGGTCACGCTGGACACTTTCCAGAGGTCACATCCATTTCCATTATTTTTTCATGTGTTTTGTCTGAGGGACACTTGACTTGTCCTGCTCTTGAAGTACACTGGAGATGTTTATGGCTGTGCTCATTTCTGTAGTTCTGTAGAGTTAACACCCCCCCCCCCGGCTTTGTTCAACAGGGTGACTATGAGGGTGTACGTTACAACGGGTTTACAGAAATCATGCTATATGTTAACTGGGGGCCAGAGAGTGAAGGTGTGCTCAGGACACTAGCTGGACCGACCCTCTGGACCCATTTGTATTGCGTTGGGGTGATGAGAAGTGGGGGGGGCGGCATCAGTTTTCCCTGACATTTTTTGATAAACCCAGAACAGGCAGAGCAGACTCAAAGTGTGAGAAGGTGACAGAAGTCAGAGGGGGAAAATGCACAGAAGAGCCACATGGCCGAGGCAGGTCCAGAGGTGATGTTCTGCAGGAAGTGCTCTCTACTGGGCAGTCTGCAGACTACCCCTCACCCCTGTCCAGCACACATTAAGTGCTTTTGGAGTACCATCTGAGCATCCTTCATATTCCAACAGTTTAAAGTCACCCCAAAAAGTAGCTATCTGCCCAGAGAATCTTCTCACACTTATTTGTATAAGAATAAAGACCCCAAAAGTTTCCTTAACAAAGGAAAACTGTGTCTTTTTACAGTCAGGGTGTGAAATCCTTTTAAACGTGGTGCTGTGCTGGGGTGAAAATAGAATATATTGATTCTGTTTTTCCTGACTTTTTTTCACAATTTCTAAAATCTTTTGGGGTGTGAAAATGCAAGCTTGACAGATTGACCAATTTATTTAATTCAAAGGACTGTACAGGACTGTACAATATTTTCAAATGTCATATATTTAAAACCAGTCCTGGTACACAAATGGCTGTTTTCTTTTTATTGGCAAACGTTAAATTTTTCACGGAGGTCTTCTGTACTTTTATATCAAGGTTGCGACTTTTGTTTTAAGCAGACAAACGTTTCAAGTCAGAACTGTGTCTGAGGGGTTGATTTTATACGGTATGGGATGTAGAGATGTCATGGGGACATGCAGCATTGTCATAGGGATGGAGAGTGTTGTCATGGAGACACAGACCATGGCCATGAGAATACAAAGTGTACTTTAGTTGTTGCCACTTAGCGTTTAGCATCCAGTAGATGCAGAACTTTCTTGTGGGGAGGGCTGAGTAAGACTCACATGCTGCCTCTATATGCGCGCACACACACACACACACACACACACACACACACACACACACACACACACACACACTCATGCGCTCATGCACACACGCACACGTGCACACACAAACACACACGTGAGTTATAGTGAGAATACCCCAGTAGTGTAAAAGAGTGTGATTAGTTAGCAAGGCATTCGTGCCTTTAGCGCAGCAGGCTAATCGTCTTGTCTGGTAAGTCTGTGCAGACTGTGAGGTTGTGAAGCTCGAGCCCCTGATGCCTCCATAACATGAGCATGTGTGCACGTATACACACACACACACTCACACACACACACACACACACACATACTGAGTAGCAGTATGCTCCAAACTGAACTCCCTCCCAAACTGAACTCCCTCCCATTGAAGCAGCTGAAGATGAGAAGTGAGTGTCACAGCAGCAGGTGTCTAAATTACAGTAGAAATGATGAGGTGAAGGCCAGGCTGTGCATTTCACACTGCGTCTAGGAGACAGCACTGCCCAGTGAAAACCAAATTAGTATGTTGTTGCTGCAGCTGAGGGCTCCTGACTAACTATCTCAGTTGTGGGTAAAAGACATAGTCAAGCAGAGTGAAGCACTTTCATTCCTTTAGCCTTCTGCTGTTCAAACACGAGGCCCTGGCGAAATACACTCTCCCTGTTTCCCCCTTGTGGCCATTTAGCAGTATTTCAATGGTACTTTAAGGCACCCATGTGACTGAGGGCTGTGAATTAGCATCTAGCTGCTGTTGAGTTTGGAAACTCCACACCTGTACACAGGTTCCTCACCAAGACCGAAGTCTTACCGTGAGATCCCTTATGTGTTACTGTGGGTGGCACTGCCAAGACTAATGCCCTGCTCCCACGTGGCACCCTGTGCTTTTCGGAAAGCTTGTCAGAGAAAGTGAAGACATGCTAGACAGTTGTGTGACTGGGTATTTGCTGCACCAGTAACTGCATTACCAAAGTTGTAAAATGCAACTGAAACTGGAGCTCTGAAGTATGAAGCGGCTTCTTACACTTCAGTAGATACAGAGCAAAGTTTGTCTTTATGGAAGACCACTATTCCATGTGTAGCACAGGTGCCAGGGGCACAGCTAAACTGGCTCAGAGAACTGCAAACAGTACAATCCTCATCCCAGCCCACCCCTCTTCCTCAAATCTTTAACTGAACAGAAATACAGTTTTCAGGATGCAGCCTTTTTGGTTCACATTTATCTACGTGTTTGTGTTGGCCTGTGAGCCCCACTCTCCTCTCTCAGCTGTTTACATGAGGGTGGGGGTGGGGGTAAGGAGGGGTGCTTGCTCAGCTGTGTCCTGCCGTCCTTCTTGATACACAAAGACCAGAGCAAACACTCAATCCAGTGTGCTGTTCCCATAAACGCAATGACACCTCAGTAAGCCTCGCTGCAGAAAGCACAATGGCATTGTGGGATACGTTTGAACACCTGGGCACCTCCGAGTCCAGCTCCATCTCCAACCCGTTTCTTCATTTGTCCATCCTTGAGTGAAGTCCACGGGACATCATGGGCTTCGTGTTATGAGTGATGTGTGCAGATGCTAACACTAGCTAACACTAGCAGCGTTCAGGTCACGTTGGAGCAGTGATTTTTCAGCTCTGATGCTTGTTGACAGCTTGTTCCACCACTGAGGGCTGATGTGAGAGAGCTCCGAAACAGCCCTTCCAGAGGCCGGCCACTACCAGTTGTTGAGAGGAGCAGTTTGGCAGACATGCAGGAGCTAATGATGCTCCACAGATGTCGAGGCCCACAGCCCCTGGCTCATCAGAACCAGCGTCTACAGTTTGACTATGATGCGGAGCCAGCAAGGACCGACAGGAAGAGAACAAGCACTGAACTACGCTTCCAAATATGTGCCAGAAGAGCCTGGAGTTTGACCTCTGTTTGGGTCACTGGCATCAGGGGTGTTTGTCATGAAACTGAATAATGGCATCCATCACGGAGATCAGAGGCGTCTCGTGTACAGATGTGGTTGCTGCGTGGGAGATGCGTTCTCTCGGTTTCTCGTGGTGACTAAGACGGCCTGTCAGGTTCAAGTGTTAGCCAGCAGAATATTCATTGTTCTCACAAGTGGTCTGGAATGTAAGGGCAGCTGGTGTCCAACTGCTGCCTCACATAGGAGCGACTTTGGTGTTAAGGCTCTGAGTCCGGGCATGTGCCGCCTCACACAGGAGAGACTTTTGTGTTTAGGCTCTAAGGCTGGGAATGTGTCATCTCACACAGGAGAGATTTTGGTGTTAAGGCTCTGAGTCTGGGCATGTGCCACCTCACACTGGAGAGATTTTTGTGTTTAGGCTCTGAGGCCGGGAATATGTCACCTCACAGGAGAGATTGCGGTATTTACGCTCTGAGGCTGGGCATGTGCCACCTCACACAGGAGAGACTCTAGTGTTTAGGCTCTGAGGCCGGGTTTCTGCAGCCTCACACAAGAGAGATTCTGGTGTTTAGGCTCTGAGGCTGGGCATGTGCCACCTCACACAGGAGAGATTGTGGTGTTTAGCCTCTGAGGCTGGGTGTCTGCAGCCTCACACAGGAGAGACTTTGGTGTTTAGGCTCTGAGGCTGGATGTCTGCAGCCTCACACAGGAGAGATGCTGAGACTAATAAAGGAACCATGATAATGTTTTGTCCAAACTAACTTTAGCCAATCAGAAACCCAGGGGTATTTAATAAAGAGTCCGGCCATGGTCATTGTATTTGGTTCGCTTTCCAAACAACACATTTCCTGTGCGAGGTTGCCTGCGGTTAATCCAAAAAGTCTGCAACTTTATCACATTAAGAATTTTTTTAAACTCCAGGTTGCCCACAGCTCCTGAATTCCTGAGGGGGGGTTTGTGAAAGAGGCTGACGTGGGTCCACACAAAGTGCTCTCTGCTCACAAAGTGCTGCACTAACTGCACACCAAGTCAGATGGGAGTTGGCTGGGCAAACCTGCCCGTTCTCTGTCTGACTCCTCCCACAGACACGGATGGTCTTCACTGGCTTTGGTTCTGGTTAGCCGTGGTGTATGAATGTTCTCAGCCCTTCTGAACATTTGAAAACTGACGTGGTTATTACTCTAACTAACTACTTTTACCTTCTCCGTCAGTGCTGAGCTCATTACAGAAGTTAAAAAGACCTGTGCAGCAGACAAACATCTGCTGTAGTTAATGTCAGAAGCACTGATGCCAGACACTAAAACAGACACAATGCAGAAATTTCATGTGTTCACATCAAACTGCTTTGTGTTATCATGGTTCCATGGAACTAAACACTAAATAAAAGTGTTTAGTTCCACCTCCTACAGAGGTGTGGTCAAGAGCTTCCTAGAGTCACAGATAGTGATCCTGGGTATGGCATAGAGAAGGTAAGGTAGAGCTTAGCAGAACTCAACAAATCTGCGGAGGGCAGCTGAGTCAGAGGTCTGCAGCTGAGGACTCTCCTGGCACCAGCAGAAAGTACAGAATTCCTCCAGTAGGTGGTGTCACATCATGCCAGCACGGACGTGCAAACAGCATTGTGTTCAGTCCTGTGTTGCTGTTTATGTGCATGACTGTGACTGTGACTGTGACTGTGACTGTGACTAACCCAGACAGCTCAAATACACGGACAAAAATGCTCTCCAAGACTTTGCACAACAGGACCAAATGCTTCACTTCAGCTTTACCCATGACAACGTGCAAAAATGTACCAGATGTCCCGTCAATGAAACATAACAACTCTGTATATGAGTCACCTTTAAGGGTAACCATTCAGTCAGTTAGGGTGGCGAGAATGTGAGGTCTCACTGAACACACGAATGTGAGGTCTCACTGAGCACACGAATGTGAGGTCTCACTGAACACACGAATGTGAGGTCTCACTGAACACACGAATGTGAGGTCTCACTGAACACACGAATGTGAGGTCTCACTGAACACATGACCAGCTCATGTTGGCAGCTCAGCCTTGGCTTTCTTCCAGATCCCACGACAGTTTCTCAGCCTTTGTAAGGCTTTCCTGAGATTTAGAGACCTGTTCTGCCATGGTAATGGATCACTTTCCTCACCGGTGTTTTTATTGACTATTTGGTGTGCTGCTCTTCTTCTTCTTATGATGATGATGATGATGATTATAATAATAATTATTATTATTATTGGTGTTGCGGGTCGAGCTGATGTTGCTGTTGTTTTTCTTGTTGTCTGTGCTCCATGCGCACTGACAGCTAAGACAGCCTATCTCTTCCTTGTTGGTAGCGATAACACGTTCCATGGTAGGAACCAGTAGGGTATTTCCAGGTGCGCACATGTAGCACTGTAGTCAGTTCTCTTCTGCAGCAAATAAATCCCGAAGTCACCAGCTGCATGCAGCCCGTCTTTCACGTCACCCATAAACTGTAGTGACCCGAGCAACACAAGTTACATGAATGCAACTAAACTCTACCCTCCTCATAAAGGTGGCCATTTAGGCAGAATGATGTTGTAGGAGCTGGACTTGGTTCCACGCCCAATTCACGACAGAACGGAACAGAGCAAGGCTGGTAAGAACACAAACATTTCCCTGGAATCTGTGAGGCACGGTTCCATTGAGAAAAGTGGAACAAGGTGTGAAAAGTAGCAGGGAAGATTAAATTCCTGACAGTGCCACAGTGTGAGAGAGCCAGAAACACCACTGGCTCTGAGCAGAGTTCAAACAGAACCACGTCCATCTGTTTGGCCACTGTAAGGTTCCCAGGTGTATCTACTGCACATCCATCTCAACAGTCCCGCTCACTGGCCACTAGGTTTAGTACTGAGTACACAGCACACATATACAAGAATGGCACAGACACATTCCTGAATCTCTATTTTTAAGATAATTCTTTATTAGTCCCACAATGGGGAAATCCACAATTGATCTGCTGATGTCTCTAATTAAGATTGGCCTTCTGTAATAAAATATGAAGACAATAATCATCTCTGTTGACTGGGCTTGGAATTGCATGGCCCTTCAGTCTTGGGTGTTTGAGCTGAGATACTGGGTGTTTCACATTAATGAGAATGACGTTCTGACACTCATGTTTGAGCTGTGGTCCTGTGATGTCAGCTGTGGTCCTGTGATGTCAGCTGTGGTCCTGTGATGTTTGCTGAGGTACTGTCTTTTGGTTTTTCTGAGACTAATTGTCAGTTGCACAGTGTCTCAGTTCTATAGTGAACTTGTTAAGTTTATTTTCCTAATGTCTAACTGTGATTTCTCATGGAGTTTTACCATGTTCTTCCAGTCACTGTATGGTGGTGGTGGTTGGTGGGGGGGGTTGCTTATCCTCTGTCTGGACAGAGTGAGCGCTAATTCTTTCTTTAATTCCAGCCCCACCTTCTTCCCCAGGAGAGCATTTCTGAAAATTGCCCCCTGATTACAGGCTGATTGTTTGGTCAGCGAATACCTCCGCAACCGCGGTGCGCTCAGGCACGCTCGCGGTCGGTCCGTCTTCCCGTCGTTGTGGATTTGTGCCGACAGCACCAGCCACAAACAACCATACGCGTGCTTATCGAACCCAGCGCTGCTGCTGCCTGCCTGGAGCTCGCAGAGAGGCACACAGACATCTCTGCTGACATCAGAGGCGTGACCTCATCAGAACTGAAGCAGAAACACATTCTTTGCCATTATGAGTCTACAGGAAAACAGAAGCAGCACATGTGGTGATTCGGTATTCACTGCGGCTGCACTTAAAATCATTTGCCTTCAGTAAAACTTTTGGTATTTTCTTATGCTGTCTATAACACTGCCTTTTAAAATCTGTTAATAGGTGGTGATTGTATAAAATCACGTTTCCTAGTGGACGAGGACCATGGTGAGAAATGTCTGCCTGACTCTTTACTTCCCCCTTTCTTGTCACACATTTGTGGGTTTTGAACTCTTTGACATCACCCGCTCACTGCTTCAAATTCTGTCACTCTTTCATGTGTTGGCTTTGGGCCCCAGGTGGCTCAATGGGAGATGGAACAAACCTGGGTCACGTGACCAGAAGGGCATGGGTTGTCATGTCATGGCTGAGGAAACCTGCTTGGCACGTTTATGGGCTGCAGCAGCCTACCATAGACCGACAGCTTGGGTGGGGCTGCATTCTTACCAGGCTTACAGCAAACGCAGTGAGAGCCAATATGTTTCACACTGTTCACTTCAGCTCATCGGACTGTGAGGCTGCCTTCTGCTTCCGCTTCATTCCCAGCAGACATGAATGTGGATCCCAGCAGGCGTGCACGTCCAGGGGGAGCCGTGTTTTATGAGGGATCCTGTGTATTTATAGACTTCAGGCTCGTCTGTGCTTTTCCTCACGGAAGTGAGATGCACTTTTCAAAGGCAGCAGGACGGGCACCTTGGCCTGGTGCGGATAGCAGTCTGGCGTCAAAATCAGCAGTGCACCACAAAAATGTGGATGGAGCCAGGGGCGTATGGGGGCACTGGGGAGCAGGGCAATGGGGTTGGCTGTTTGTCATCTCCCACAGGCCTGCAGGACACTCTGGGCCAACATCAAGGGTCCTCCAGGAGGCTCTGGCCAACCGAACACAAGCAGAGAAGTCCCACAGACCAGTCTCCTCCAAATGACGTGAGACAAAAAGAAACAAGGCAGAACAGGATGAGGCTTGGGGGGAGGGAAGATTATCTGAAGATTACAGTCCTCAGCCCTCTGTGGACCTCAATTCTAAATTCAATATAGAATTAGCATGCCCCGCATGGGCGTCGGTGTTTAACGTTATTTTATATATTGGCTTTCTGCTAAGTAGAATTAAGGTTCAAGCCATCGATGTGGGAGATGGGACCATGTGTGTAATTTAGCTCCTGAGTCCTGCTGCAGACCAGAGTGAGGGACAAACACTGAGGCTAAACACTGGCTGGTTAGAAGATCAGCTCAGTGCCAGGGGAACAGCAAGTATTCAGAAGGAAAGAAGGGTGAGAGAGAAAGAGGCTTGAGGTGGAGGGAGGAAGAGGAGGGAGGCCGACATAGGCTGCCTATCACTCCAACCAAACCAACTCTGACCTTAATTGGACATTTTTGGGTTAGAAACATCATTAGTTGAACATGGTTAGTTACCAGCAAACAGAGATGTAGTTTTCTGCCTGATGTATTGAACAGTTATCATCTAGTCCAAGTATTTTTGATCCAAACCATAAAATATATGCAACATACCATGCTAATTTCCACTGCCCTCTAGTGGTAAGAAACAAAACTGTATAAGTAAGATCTCATCTTTTTTGCTGCATGCAAAGTGGATTAATGTCAGAGAAAAAAAAAAAGTTAACTTCATGTATTGTAGTTTGCAGTCAAAACCATATTATTTGGGGTGAATATTGCCAGAGGGACGTCATGTTTATTAAAAACAGTCAGAATGGCATTAGTGGTACCGTTAGCTATTGTTTGTTTAAGCTAATGTTCAAAAAATTGGTCAAGACTAAAATTTTACTAAGATTGTGCTAAAAACTTAAATCTATATACAAATGTAGTTAACAAACAAGGAAATGTTCTGTGTTTCTGTTTACTGAGAACAGGGCTGGGTGTGCAACTCTCAGCCAAACAATTACGGAGACCAGGGATTTTAAAAAACGCACACAAAATAAGGGAAAAACCTTTTTCAGACCCCCCCTCCCAATTAAATTATATTTCCTTGGCCAGTGTCTTCAGAAGGCCAGCACGGGGCAGCCCAGTCCTATGCAGTGTGAGTACCCATCATGCAGTGTTTCTGCCCTGTGGTTTCCTCTCCTTTTTCTCAGCACCGTCATGCTGTAGTGTATGGTACCTTCTACCTGAACAGCTGTACAGCATGTCCTGCACTTTCTGAGTTCAGCTCTGCACACCCCCTAACGCTAACGGATAAAATGTTTCCCTTCGGTTTATTATGATTCCCCACCAAAATGGAAATCCGATCTCAGCAATTTACATGTGCAGCTCATTTACTCAATCATATTGTTTCTAAGGCAAAAGTCAGTGTTGTCAAACACTAATTCCAGTCGCTTTACAAAACTTCATATACTTGTAATTCATGCTGAGTCTGCTGGATGTGCAAAAACCCGAATGGGTGTCTGGAATGGGAGGAATTTCCCTGCTCGGCTGGAATGACAGGCCAGTGGTTTCCAGTGGTGCCTTTTAGCACAGAGGGTCTTGTGCTTTGAGTGAACATGTCTACCAGCTGTGTGTTTCTGTTTTGGCCCTGTGTGGCACCGTTATGCAGCTGCAGGCGTCGGACTGTATGTGCAGCCCCTGTGATGGACATGCCAACTTACTGCAGTGTGATGCTAACGGCCATCCTTCATCAGCTGAGAAGTGCCGATTCACGCCAGTTGGAACGAGTACTGTATGTCTAGACAGATGCTTGTGTGTGTCTGTGTGTGCGTGTGTGTGCGTCTGTGTGTGCGTGCGTGCGTGCGTGCATGTGTGTGCGCATCTGCATGTGCGTGTGTGCGCATGTGTGCGTGTGCTCGTGCGTGTGTGTGTGTGTGTATGTGTGCCTTTCTTGTTTTTCAGGATGTAACACACCTGTCCACACCTGTTCTCCATGAGAGGTCAGGAGAGTACTTGGTTCCTCCAGCTTATTTATGGAAGAAGCACCTAGCACAGGAAAGGAGAACTGGTCAGATTGGGGGGGGTTAAAGGAAACAGAGGGAGAACACGTTGATGATGTTTATTTTCTCAAATTATATTTTTTTTGGGTAGATTACTTCCCTTTTACATTTTTCTGGTATGCAATTATTCATCACAAACGAAATGGCAAATGTTATTTTGGAACAATTTGTCGATGGAAGGCTTTTGATCTTCCAGAGAAAATTTTAACGTTGTTTGGTGAAAGGAAGGCAGTCCGTAAAGCCATAGCGCAGACCGAGAAGGCCTGAACATATAAACAGGAGATAGTGTCTCTTGGCTTTGTGGGCCAACGTGCGAGTGAACACACCGCAGGAAGCTAACGCAGTAAAATAACAGCACTTTGTAACCGCACTCCAACCGTGCTGGGTCCAGCTGACAGGACACCTAGTGGACATTAGACGATTATTAGGTTTGGCAGCTCCTGGAGGGAGGGGGCACGGGCATGGCGTCAGGGGGTGGAGCCTTACATTACTGCTCTCATTCCACGTTCCAGAGAACACATGACTCGCGGAGGGGGTTTGTAATCACGGTAACTGTCCTGGAATTGTGCACGTCAGCCACTCTGCTGCAGACTGTTTGAAAGATCATCAGTGTCTTGTTGGAGTCTGGACGAAGTCTCTGATTCGATGTGGTCACTGAGTCAAGTCTGGGCTGTATGCAAATCCAGCAGACTGCGTTTTGACACACCAGGGTGGCATCATGGTAGTCTGCATTCTAGCAACCCAATTGTACAACTTGTCGTCAAAACTAATGATTCGTTAAATAATGTATTAATTATTTTTAATTAGCACCTTCCATGACTTACTGCCCTGAGGTCACATGTATTACAAAAATGTGATGACTAGTCCAACAACATTATGGGTGCTACAATGAGTCCAAAACAAGAAAACAATGGAAGAAAGAAATTCAGCTGTTCATAAAGAGGAACAAAAAAGCTCCAGGTTCAAGGTCGACTGTAGATCCCTGGACATCGTATTGTTGCATATATCATGAAAAGGAAGATGTTTTTACTCATTATTATTCACTGGCATCTTATTATAACATTATAGTGTATTATCTTCTCCATATGGGTTTTATTTGTGCTTATTTGTATTGGTTTAATGGTTAGGTATTAAAGTACTAGTACAGGAGACTGGTATAGAGTCCCAGACAGTATTAGGACTAAGAAGCAACAGTTGATGAGGTTACCTCAGAAGACAGCAGATCTTCTTACCCACTGATTAGCAGCTGTGACTGGTTAGAAGCTTGACCATGGATGGCCCCTGCTGGCCTGCATGCTCTCAGGTATAAGAGGAGAGTGTTTTTCTATCCAAGACATACAACCTGAAATTATCTGCTTCTCATCATTTCATGCAGGAAAGCACGTCGAGCAAACACTGTGATTCAATTTCGCCATTCTAGCTTGCCCTAGTCCAGGAAAGTGAGGGATCTTGTAGCATGTTAGCTGCTTTGATCATTTTACCTTCCGCTGGCAGACGTCTCAGCTAAAGGCTGGCTGACAGGCCTAGGGTTCTGGTTGTGTTTGGCAGAGTTCTGGGTCAATGGGTACACCCTCGGATGTTAGAAGGCGCAGAGCCACACAGCACCTGGTGTGACATGATTTATGTGCCTTCACGACAACCGGCATCTCTAAAACAATACCATCTGAGGCCTGGAAGGAAAGGAAGATTCATTAGCATTTAAAATAGTAAACTTTGAGAAAGATTCCCTTCAAAGTTTTCAAGGTGAATTTCAAGATGAATTTCAAGGCTTCCATGGTAAATGTTAATGTACAGTTTTCCTGACTCACCAGCAGGAGGTGCCATTGCACAGGGCAACAAGAAGCAATGCAGTCATTTTTATTAAAATTGTCTTTTGGTTACATTTTTGAAAGCCATATGATCGAAGACCAACTGGTAAAAGCCTGAGAAGAAGGCAAAGAATTTTAAAAATCAGATTTTTTTTTGTAAATTTGCCAGAATTACGTCAAATTTTACGTGAGCCTCTTTAAATAACAAACACGTTTGTATTTACCTGATGGGCTGAGTTGTGGATTGTGTCTTTCTTCTGCCCCAGGTCATGGCTGTACCCCTTTCTTCTAGTCGTCTCCTAGTGGCCACTTTGCAGGTGGCGCTGTTGTGCCAGGTCCACGGAGGAGCATATTATGGACACAAGCAGCTGCCCCAGCAGCACCAACCCATGCTTCAGTTACCCCACATGCCCCTGGGCAAGGAAGGGGTGCCCTCGCAGTACCTGGGCAAGGACATGCCACCTCACATGCAGTACAGCAAAGAGATGCCCATGATGCCACAGTACAGAAAGGACCTTCCACAGATTCCCATACCGCTGGGCAAGGAGATGTCTCGCAAAGATATTAAAGGTGAAATTTGCTTTTCTTCTTCCGTTGTTAATCTCTTTTATACCAAAAAAAGTCTATTTGAGATGTGATTTTCACAGCTGGAGAATCTAATATATGAATATGAAGTTAATTGGAACCCTACTAAAGGAGCTACATGTTTCACTCCTTTTGGTTCCCATTTGACTTTAAACTACCTGTCTGAAAATTAGCAGCACATGTAGGACAGATTGAAATTAATATCCATAATGTTTCTACCATTGATATGTTCTCTCTTCCATCCATGTTGTCTGTCCCTAAGGTGAAACAATTCCAAGAGGTGAAAAGGGTGCCCCAGGAGAAGTGGGCCCCAAGGGGCCCCCAGGCCCTCAGGGTCCCCCAGGTATGCCTGGTCATGGATTGCCAGGACCACCTGGAAAACCTGGCCCACCTGGTCCACCAGGATATCCAGGAATTGGTAAACAAGGCATGCCAGGAATGCCAGGAAAACCAGGTCCTTTGGGACCTCCAGGCCCAAAGGGTGAGGTAGGTGTGCCTGGTGGAGAGGGTCCAAGGGGCATGCCAGGACAGCAAGGTATGCCTGGCCCTCCAGGACTCCCTGGGATTGGGAAGCTAGGAGGTCAAGGGCTTCCTGGTCAGCCAGGCCTCCGAGGGGAACCTGGACACAAAGGTTTGCCAGGGTTACCAGGGTTGCCTGGACCAAAAGGTGACAAAGGAATTGGTCTGCCTGGATTGCCAGGCTTTAAAGGTCCTGCCGGACCACCTGGGCCACAAGGCCAAGTTGGACTCCCAGGAATTGGAAAGCCAGGTTTGAATGGGCTCCCAGGGGCACCAGGTGGACAAGGAAAACAAGGCCCCCCTGGTGGGCCAGGACTTGCAGGTCCTCCTGGAGAGGCAGGGCAGCAAGGACCACCAGGACTTCCAGGTGTTGGCAAACCAGGGCTTGATGGGTTACCTGGACAACCTGGAATTCCTGGTGGGAAGGGAGAACCAGGCCCACCGGGTTTGCCAGGGGGGCCAGGATTACCTGGATATGGTAAACCAGGATATCCTGGACCAAAAGGTGACAAGGGTATGGCAGGTTTACCAGGTGCTATAGGTCAAAAAGGAGAAAAAGGCTATGGTGGTCCCCCTGGAATGATTGGCCCACCAGGACTAACTGGACCATCTGGCCTGCCAGGACCAATGGGTCCACCTGGAGATCTTGGATTTCCTGGCCCAAAAGGGGACATTGGTGTTGGAGGCCCACAAGGACAACCAGGTCCAAAGGGTGAACCAGGGCCTCCAGGGCTTCCTGGTCAACCCGGGTTTATTGGAGAGGTGGGCCCACCTGGTCCACGTGGTTCTACTGGTCCTCTGGGCCCAAAAGGTGAAAACGGACATAAAGGTCTTCCAGGGATGCCAGGAGCACCTGGAGCCCCTGGCCAAAAAGGAGAACCAGGACTGCTGGGTGAACATGGTCCTCAAGGTCCTAAAGGCATTCCAGGGTTAATGGGCCCTGGGGGGCCAATTGGACCTCCGGGGCTTCCAGGACCAAAAGGTGATCTTGGTCCACCTGGCCAACCTGGTCGACCTGGGGAAGGAAAACCTGGACCTCAAGGGCCATTAGGTCCACAAGGAATGACAGGTCCCAGTGGACCCCCTGGTATGCCTGGTCAACCAGGGGAACCCGGCCCACCTGGCCCACCTGGGCCTCCAGCAGAGCCCCCAGGTCTTGGACAGATTCTACCCGAAATGGGCCCAGGTCTGGATGGTATCAAGACCCCATATGGGGCCTACAAGAAGGGAAAGCCTGGAGAGCTGATGGGAGGAAATGGCTTAGAGATGCCCGCATTCACAGCTAAGCTGACCACTCCTTTCCCTCCCGTGGGCAGTCCAGTGGTCTTTGACAAGATCCTCTACAACGGGCGCCAAAACTACAACCCCCAGACTGGCATGTTCACTTGTGACATCCCTGGGATTTATTATTTTGCCTACCATGTGCACTGTAAAGGAGCCAACGTGTGGGTGGGTCTGTACAGAAACAACGAGCCGGTGATGTACAGCTATGACGAGTACAAGAAGAGCTTCCTGGACCAGGCGTCAGGGAGCGCAGTGCTTCCTCTTCAGTCTGGAGACACAGTACACATTCAGCTCCCATCGGAGCAGGCTGCAGGGCTGTACGCTGGTCAATATGTTCACTCTTCCTTCTCCGGATTCTTATTGTACCCAATGTAAAAAGGGAAAGCAGATGGAAAAGCATACAGTTACCGAGTGTTAAACTGGTTCAAGTGTTTTTATGCTATTGAATGCAACCTTACTACAGAACTTGAGTTCCTGGACAGTCTAACAGACATAGTGGTACATAATATACTGTACTATTATATTGAAAACTAAGGTGTAATATCTCCTATGTACCAAATTTCTTCAGACAGCAATATTCATGATTATTTTGTAAAATTACTAAATGGCATGGCTTCCTTTTGGTCAGCTTATAGAACCAAAGCATTCTGCCATGTAACAAGTGAGGCCTTATTTTTCAGTTTGAAATTCGTCTAACATCTTCCATGTCTTCCTAGGCAAAGTTTTAACACAAAAAACTTTACATTTCCATAAATGGTTTAATACTTTTAAAATAATGACTGACAGCTAGATACAAAGGTTATATAAAAGTAGAAAATGTGCATTAATCAGGTGAAAATGGGACCTTTATTTGTTTTAGTTATTTATAAATAAAAAATAGTAATACTTTTTAAAGTACATTTACAAAGGAAGTGGAAAAATTCACACACAGGTGACTAATTTGCGGGGAGGGGGGGGGGATATTTATTATGAAACAAGTCAAAAATGCAGTTGATTTATGTTTTTTATTTTAAAACTTGTTTTGACACATTAATTGCAGAGAATATGGAACAAGTATATCTTTAGGACTGCATACTAGAAAAGTTAAATGCTGAACTAATAAAACCCAAAAGTTATAATGAACAATCAAAAATATTTTTATGTCAAATTTTGTTTTTCATTTTTCTTCCTTATAACTTCCATGTCAATTTTCTATCACCGAAACTTCTGAGCTGTAAACAGCGTGTCCAGTCACTTGCTTACTGTATCGTTTCTATTTCTTTACTCCTGTTTCCTATGGTGTGACATGTGTCATACCTGTATGGTGCTGGTACAAAATTGAACAAATATCACCAAAACTGTAAGATAGAAATGACAGCTTATTTTTTTATAGCTATCATTTTAATCAAGACGCAAGAACCACTGCTGGTAGTAGCATTTGAGGCCATGTAGAAATGTGTGTGTATCCATCAGGTCTGCGGTGTGGTTTACTACATGTGTGTGTATCCATCAGGTCTGCGGTGTGGTTTACTACATGTGTGTGTATCCATCAGGTCTGCGGTGTGGTTTACTACATGTGT
>JABJVR010000063.1:442933-462479 GCA_025773905.1 Chitala chitala
TCCATCAGGTCTGCGGTGTGGTTTACTACATGTGTGTGTATCCATCAGGTCTGCGGTGTGGTTTACTACATGTGTGTTCATCAGAGACATGTTTGCTCTATGAGGTTATTGCCTACGATCATAAATAAATCGTTTGTGAAGGTTTACATTAAATGTAAAAAAGCATATTTATGAAGCATCTTGTGTTTTGGACTCCAACACAAAGTTTGATAAGAAAATTTGACAAGAAATGAATGTTCTTGCCACACAGACATGTCTCGCAGTCCTGATCAGTAAGTCTGAGTTAGCGCATGTACAAAACACAGTACATAAATATGACAAGAACAGAGTCTTTGGGGGGAAAATGTGATTGTCAACTGAACTAGCGTTTGTGTAGGTGTACTGTGTCCACGTAAAGGTGGTGTAAGAGTCGTGTGAAGAAGGCTGCGGAAACGCCACAGATCAGCTGGAGAGTAGAAACTTCTTCATCACACATATATGCACCTGCCCCTATTTACACAAGCAAAGAAAAAATATGTAGAACTAGATGAACAATCGATTTAGGTACAAGTGTAATTTATTTGTTAACTACTGACTGTCTCCTGAGTTTGTGTCTGTGCCTCCAGTCCTCGTGATACAGAGCGTAGAAACACGCATGGTGATGTGTGCATTTTGTCTGGTGAAGATACTACAGCTATAACCTGACGAAGTATGACATTCATATTTTTATTATTATTAATGTTGTTTTGTTTTTTAATAAAGGTGAATTCATCAAACAAACTTGGTTTTACTTTTCATTGTTTTCCATAGCATAGTCTCGTTTTTGAAGTCTCTGATTACATGTATATAAAACAAAGGAGAGCAATCGCACTGAAGTCAGATAAATTTTGGGATGTACATAAATGTGTACATAAATATACAAATATTGAGTACCATATTCACAATTAGACCTACTTTCAGTAAACCAGATAAACGCTCCATTTTAATTTTAAACACTTGTGTTTGTCTCCAGTGCCCCCTTGTGGTAATTTACGGTTAAATGTACAAGCACCTAAACTAAAAACGGTAACTTTTCAATTACCAAATTATGTTACGTATCGGTAAATACTTCACCTAAAACATACATACATCCATGCATCCATCCATACCACTCATTTTACACAGGCTCGCGGAGCAGCCTGGAGCCTACCCCAAAGAGCTCAGGGCACGAGGCAGGGGACACCATGGACCGGGTGTCAACTAATTACAGGACACAATGGAGCAATTTTTTTAACTATTTATTTTATAGTTTATTTGGTTCTTGGGTATTTTGCAAAAATAGCACAATAATCAGTATAATACTTAATGAAATTGCATAACTATATAAAATGAGGTGCAAAATAAAACACGAGCGATGACTGTACTGTCGTTAAACAGCACAAGAACAAAATGCACTTAGACTTTACGTGTTCTATATATACGCAGAATAACAACACTTCGAGATTTATAAATTAACAAAGGAAAAATATAATGTATACAATGTAAATGCAGTACAGTGCAGTACAGTAATACCATTATGTTATTGTAATAATGTACATCAGTGTACATGCAGGAGTGAAGCCCCATTCTTACATGTTCAGTACTGGTAACGTTAGTAACAATCAGCGCTAAGCGCCATCAGTGTCAGAGCTGGTGTTGCTGTTATTGTAAATGGTGCGTAATGCGTAATAACACACAGTGCATGCACTGCAGCACACTTGCCATCCTCCCCAAAATGGGAAAATATCCTGTTTGGTTTTCATGACCTCGGCAGGTTTGACAGTAGACATTTATATTTAATAAACTTTATTTTGACCATGGCAAAGTTTCACATTCATAGATGTAAATATAGTGATGGGAAACCCTTCTGTCCCGCCCTGTTGAACGAAATGAGAAGACACGTGAACAATATACAACACAGCAAAAATTTAAAAAGCTGTGAAATGATATAACATCTGTACCAACTTTAATGCGTTCTGTTAGTCTGATATCTGCTGTGGGATGATAACCCCCCCGGCGTTATTTTATTTTCATAACATTATTTCATTAGTGAGCGACCTTGTTTCATCTATCTGTTTACTTATTTTTTTATTTCTCCACAACCCTCACCAGGAATAAGCGGTTAGGATAATGGATGGATGGATTTTGTTATTTCTATTTTAGTTATTTTCTTTATTGCTTTTATTATTTTTTTCATTATTATTATTTTGTCTCTATTGTATAAAGTTATTGTCATATGAGTAGTGACTGTATAATAGACTGTGCCCAATTTTTTTGTTTGATTTGTTGATTGTTGCATACAAAATAAAATAAAATAAATAAATATATAAAAAAGCAGACTTGCCATCCTCAGCTGAGTCGGCTTTACTAGTGCGCATGCGCTGTGTGCCACGGTGTGCCACGTCCAGGTCGAGCGCACACACTTCCTGGTCTCTTAGAAGAGCGCTCAGCCGGCCCCTACTGCGCCAAGAAGCTCTTTAGCATCTCGCATATTACAGTCAGGTACGTGACTTATAAACAGCGAACTAACGTTTAATTGTGTAATGAAAGGCTGTAGCATGAAATGTGTTGTGCGCGTTAAAGCGCGTGAGCGCTAAGCTTATGAGCATCGTCATTGTTATACATCCAGGGAAAAATGTGAGTCATTACGCGTTTTTAGGGGGTGTTTAAATGTCGGGTTTGTGATGGGGTATACGTGTGGTCTTAGGCAGTGTGCAGTGGTGCGGCTGGTGTGTACAGGTAAACGTGTCGTTCTTAAGAAGCGGTAGAAATATGGGCCCTGAAAGTCGGTATAGACAGTCAAGTGTCACTATTTGGCAGGAAGTACGTTGTGTTTTTATTCTCGGTGGAAGAGGGGCGTTAACTGCGAAATAACGCATCGGAAACTTAGTGCTGAAGAGCTGGGACACAGCTTAATAAATCAGCCGTCAGACAGTTTAGCGAAGGAGACGAGGAGACGCTATGGGAGAAGCGAGGTGTCGTCAGTAGGGGCTCCTAGGAAAAGGACGACAATTTGGCAGGAAGTAAAGCTCGGAGTGAATTTACACCGAGGCTGTGTCCGAAATCACACCCTGCTCACTCGCTCCCTGCTCACTATGTACTGTATTCGCCATTTTGTAGTGATGTCCGAATGCTGAGTGTGTAACTGTGTCCACTCTGTAGTCCACTCAACATATCCCACAATGCAACATTAAAACGTGTACAGCCGATGGTCACTAACCTAGCGACATATACCACAATGCATTGCGATTATTTGTGCGATGACGTAATCAACAGCGCAGATAGATTTTCGGAGTAGTGTGTCCCAATGTCACTTTTCTAGGTGAGCACACTACATAGTCCACTGTTTATAATACCCTGCATAGTGAGTAGGGATCAAGTGAGTAGGGTGTGATTCTGGACACAGTGATAGGTCGATAAGAACACAACATTTTTAATTAGAACTATTTACGGTTTGGTAATTGTTCATTCATGTAGCAGACACTTTTATCCAAAGCAACTTATAACATTTCATGTACACCTTACAGTGAGCTAGCTCTGGGTGTCTTCTCCATTCCAGCCTGATGTCCTACCCATTGAGCCACCAAGTCACATTATGTAATTGTGTAGTGGGTGTGATTTAGTGTTTTTTAGGAGAAAGCAAGTAAGGCCCAGAGAATAACAAATTTTATCTCCCAGTGCTCCTACCTGTTCCTCCATACAATGGATATGAGGCTTCAGTTCTGTATGAAAAGCACATGAAATGGACATTGTGTGGCTGAGATGTTTGAATTACTTTCTCCAAAAGATGGATGCCTACTGGCAGCTGATACTGTGAAACGGTCTGAAGACATTTAGCCAAACAGTGAACTGATGGATTTTACTGTCATTATTACAGACCAAATTCAGCAGACTGCTGGGTATTTCTGCCCAGGTTCATGTCCTCTGTTGTTATAGATGTCGCATAATTCAAGTGGAAGTTAATCACATTTGTCTGCTGGGCACATGGTAGCATCCGCACTCTTAAACATCTTTATAGGTCATTGCAGAATGAAATCTCACATTAGCTAGAGTAAAGTTCAGCAGCTGCTGTGTCCTGTCTTTGTTGTAGAATAGCCTGAACTTTGATCTTCTCTAGTTGAACCTCAGGTGTCAGACGTGTGATGTGTCATAGAAAGATGACAAAATCCCCGTCACGCGACAGGCTGTGTTTTCTATATCGCTGTGCCAGATCAGAAACATTAGCTGTGAACATCCATACAGCCACTTGATAGTGTGTTATCAAAGACCAGACTGTGTGCGTGCGTGTGTAGTCCTGCCATGCTGCATCTAGCTTTTGGCTTTCTGAGTTTGCGGTTGCATTGCAGAGGTTAAGTGAAGGCATTCTGGGTAGTTACCATCTGTCACTCGAGAGGACTCTGATCTTGTGCAAATGAGCAGCCAGTCACAAGTGCACAACCATTTTATATCTATCGCCATGCTTGTAATCCTGAAATTTTACAGTGTACTTTATTTTTAATGGCATTTATGGATTAGTTACGTTAATTACACTGATAATAAGTGCTCCTGCCAACTCATATATGAGTCTCTGAACTCTGAACTTGGCAAAGAAGCAGCGTGACTCCTAGGAGTTAAGTCAGTGTTGAGTGGCTGAATCACAGACGCGTGATGTGAAGCTGTTTATCAGCCTCCCAGTACGTCAGGTCCTGTGGAGGAGGAACTCCAAGTAGTTCATAAAGATTAAACCAAGGTGAGTCACTGTGGGCCAGTTGGTCTGGGTGGAGATGTGGCTTGAAGGTTTCTTTTTTTTGATTACTTTTTGTTTTGTTTATACGGTTTACTTCAGAGAGATGATCAGCTGTTAACATCACATAAATTAATGTAGCCCTGGCAGAAACAAGCCTTTTAAACCAGTGGTGGGTGGGGCTTACTGTTTTGTCACTTAATATTTTGTTTTATTCAATGGGAGGCTGTAGAGTAATTGGTTATAAAAAAAAAGAACCATAAGCCAATTGGTGACTCATAGTATAGAATGGCTTCACCCACAGGGTAAAGTCAGGGTAAAGGGGGTAAAGTCCCCCTTTTTAGCTTCAGTTAAATATAAAACCATGGTATTTAACAGTAGGCTGCTATCCACGTACAGTCCCCAAACAAGGCATGTTATGAATGGGTTTGATTTGTTTAGATGTTTTGCAAGCTACGACTGCTCTTATGTACATGTGCGTAAAATTGGTTCTGCACATGAAACGGTCTTAACGCCGAGAACGATCTGTCTGTGACGTCACGGTGCAGTCACTTCTGATTATGCGTTTGCCAGGTGTAGGCATGTAGTGATGTCAGCACTGCGAAACAGCACAGCACCAATGTCAGCTGTTCCTCAGCTCTGAGCGAACTCCTCGTGCTGTTGTGGAAGCCAAAGTGGATGTGTGTTGTGGCACAGTGCAGGGCCCTGGGGTCACGCATGACTGTGAGGTCCGTGTTTACAGCTTTCTCGTTATTAGCTGTTATTTTCATCATTATTCCATGAGCACTGAGAGCCCAGATGTCTGCGATCACGTCGGCCCTCCAGCTCAGTGGACTTTATGTGTGATCGTCAGAGTTATTATTTCTGTTTTAGGCCAGTGGTATAAATGTACGCTTATACACGCCCTTATGTTGTCACCTGTGCAGTATTTTTGTGATATACATGTTTAAGTGCTCCTTTTAACAGATGCTGGTTTAATTCTCTGGTGGACGCTGCCTCACGTATATATACACACACACACACGTTCACAGGTGAAACACGCAGCCGGAGCAGGTGTCCGCCATGAACGGGCAGCTGGACCTGAGCGGGAAGCTGATCATCAAGGCCCAGCTGGGCGATGACATCCGGCGCATCCCCATCCACAACGAGGACATCACCTACGATGAGCTGCTGCTGATGATGCAGCGCGTGTTCCGCGGCAAGCTGCAGAGCTGCGACGAGGTCACCATCAAGTACAAGGACGAAGGTGGGCGGGACTCGGGGTGTGCGCGCGCGCCCCTGTTTGTCTCTTGTGTGCGCGTGCCCATGTGTGTGCGTGCGTGCGTGCGTGCGTGCGTGTGTGCGTGTGCGTGCGTGCGTGTGTGTGTGTGCGTGCGCATCTTCTCTTTTTAATCTCCCCATACCAGTTTTAAGCCTCATAGGATGATAGGCATCTGTTTTTTTGTCATTTTAAACACTCTGTTGAGTTTTTCATTGAATCGTGTCATGTCTCCGCTGCAGATGATGACCTCATCACCATTTTCGACAGCTCTGACCTGTCCTTCGCTATTCAGTGCAGCCGCATCCTCAAACTCACCCTGTTTGGTAAGACACGGTGACCACACGAGTGCAGCACTGTTCTTTACGGTTCTCTCTGCTTATTCACTGCTGAAACTTGTACACAGATGTTTGTATTTCTTTGTTAGCATCTTAGCTACTTTTGCCATACAGGAAATGTTCACAAAAGCATCCTTACCCTTCTCACAAGCACTCTGGCTGACAGTTTCTCATCCTGCCATTAGGGGGCACTAAGCATCCATGTCAGCTGTATTTTTGTGCTTGTTGTGAAATCTGGTAGGAGCTCAAGGGGAACTGCATTCTGTTTTGAAACCTTGTCCAAGATTAACATACTGGTGTGTATGGTAACTTCAGCCACAGAATGAGGGCATCGGCTGAGGGCAGTGGGCGTGGTCATTGGCGGGCAGGAGGCTTTTTAAGAGGCCTTTTCTGAGATTCTGTTCCTGTTTTTGTAGCCTTAGGTGACATCTGTCCTGTGTTAGTTATGGTCTTCACATCAGTGAACAAGTTGAGGATGTTCTGGTTGTTAGCGGTTTTTAACTCACCTGACCTTTCTGGTTATCAGAACAGTCGTTTGGTTGTAGAGGTGTTCTGCTGTGAGTTTTAGTTGTTTCTGGGGAATATTTCTGCAGCTCACGTACTCGTTTTCCCAGTGTTCATGTTGGCTTTTCTTTCACCTTCCCAGTTGGTCGTGCTCTGACGTTGTCTTTCTGTTCTGAGGCCGTCGTCTACAGTCCGAGATTAAAGGCTTTACCTGTGTGAAGCAGGGAGGGAAAAGGCGTGCGTGCATATGAGGAAGAGGCCAGTTTTTGCAGACCCGGCCCTACGTCCGTGTGGCGAGGCCACTCTTCGATGATGTTCAGTTTTCTGATGACCGCGACGCAGGGCTTCACTGCGATGATCGCAGTGACTGCTGTATTTGTGGTTTCAGTCTGGGAGAAGCAGCAGCCCTGTGAAACATCACTGTTATTTCTGAAACATTTTCTTGGGCAAACTGTCATTTTTGAGTCACTTGGTTGGTGACTGTAATAAATCTCTTATTTTGTGCCAGTGCTAAACAAATTAGGGCTTTGGTCCAGAGCATCTAAATTTAAAATAATAAGGAAATTTCATTTGACAAATGTTGAAGGAAGAGTACTGGAAAATACATTCATGGCTGTTTATAACATAGGTAAAATAATTCCTTGCATATGGAAACCTTTGAGAGCCGAAGTGACCGAGGCTGGTGAGCGAGATCTTTGCCTGCATCCCTCTGCAGATCACGTTAGTGGTGGGCTCTGTAAACAGGACCCTGTAGCTTAGCATTCACAGCTATTGTAATGTGCATTAAACTGGCTGCAGGCGGATGTCATGACCTTTTCAATAGGCCTGATAACTAGAGTTATAGTTGACAAAAACAGGAGGAAATGTGCTTGCTGTGTTTTTGGGGTTTTGTAGCATAACTGATTTCTGCTCTGTATCAGAGTTGTTGTGTGTAGATACTGTACGTCTGCGTTGACTTGTGTTAAACCACATTTGCTTTTGGAATTTGTCCTTGTTGTTGCCACCACTGTACTGTAACTGTGCATGTGCTGTTAAGTTTGTCGTGTGTCCATGTGGCATGTTTGGGTGTTGGGGTGTCATCCAGCTGTGTGGTGGGGGTGCTGTCCATGTCAGTGGTCCAGCTTCCCTCTTCTGCACTCCCGCAAGCACCGTTCAGGTAACGGAGCACAAGCCACAGAACCCTGCAGACACAACAGTCTGTCGCTATGGAGACGGACCATGTCGTTTCGGGGCTCTTAGTAACAGAGGCGCCGGCCGCAGAGCCGCAGCTGGCAGAACCTGGCAGGATGGGAATGTGCTTGGAGTGTGTTTGTGTGACTCCCCGCACACTCTCTGACCCGCTGCTCAGAGTGTGTGTGTGTGTGTGTGTGTGTGTGTGTGTGTGTGACTCCCCGCACATTCCCTGACCCACTCCAGGATTTATTGATGACTTGACAGATTGGCGGGTCAGCGCCAACAGTGGGCCCAGTTTAATATGTAAACTGTGTACCAATGAGCTGTAAAGTATTTAAACTCAATAATGAGCCTCGTTAGCAGAGCGGTGAGTTCTCTGGGCTGCACTCGCTCCACACGCCTCGTCTGCTCCCAATTACAGGGTTAACTTATTTATTTATTTAGTTCTCACCTCTGCTTTCCTTTGAGCTGGGCGTGCCGTCACCATTGTCCAACAGCAACATGATGTCATTTCCTGTGCTGTCAGCGCTTGGCTGTTCCCTCACTTATCATGCTACACATGTATGTTTGGGAGCAGAATTTAAAAATACCCGTAAAGGAAGGGGGGGGGGGGCTACACGTCTGAATGTGACTCGCTTGCGATGCACCAGAGAGAGATCCTCACGCTGGCCTATGTGTCTGAGGTGACAGGCTCCACCTTCGCCGTACGGCACGTCTCGGCAGTTTGGAAAATGTCACGTGTTCAGTTTCTGGTACCACTGACAAAGAGATATTGGCAAATGGGTTGGTTCCTTCACTTGTAGACTCAGATCGTTAGCGTAGCAGCCTAATCCTCTTGCCTGGCATGTTGCATAGCTTATGGAGATGGGTGTTGCTCCTTCCCTTGGCTGTCCGTGTTACATATATGTTAACGTAAAGGTATGTTGTGGTACGAAGGTGCCCAGGGTAACGCCGTGTAACCTGGTGCTGACCACAGCTTGCGTTGCGTGTCAGAGGCTCTCAGGTGACCCTGAGTACAGTCCATGCCCACTAAATGACCACGTTCACATTCAGCCCTTCTCAGGCTCTGTTCTTTCTGTTTTTGTGGCGTAGTTTTTGGCCTCAGAATCGGCAAGATTAATGCGTTCAAGATGTGAAAGTCCGTTTCTGATAGTGAAGTTGGCTTTAAAATATAGTTTTTGAGCAGTGTTCTGTGCTCGAGAGGAGGTAGAGGTAGGAAAACAGGCTGGGTGTGTTGGGACGAGGAAGCATCCTTTTACTGTCCGAATTCCTAAACGTTAGGACTAATGCAAACAGACAGGTGTCATTCTCTGCAGGTTCTACTCACACACGTCTTTTATATCACATAAATGTTCTTTGTTTCTCTTATGAAATTGGTCAAAGTGAAATATGCTGACTGGGTACTTAATGATGTGTTGATGTATTTATATTCATAACGCCTTTCCTGCCGACAGCAGTCACACTGTCCGCTGAGTGTGTGAGAGTCGAGAACGTCCTTCTGAGGCAGGACACACACGCACGCGTGTAACCCTGGTCTTTGCACACTGTTTGGTTAACATCCAAAACACAGCTAACTGTAAGACGTGCCAGATTTACACTAACATTGTAGCATCGTATGTTCTGTACTCTATAGTGTGGTATTAGCTTACGTTACCATATATTTAGGGCCCTTTATCTTTTTAATTTCTTTCATTTATGCTATAATTTCTATTTTTAGATACTTTTACATTTGTTCTTATAGTTGTAAGCCATCTGTGCGCTGTCTTGGTACTGTAACAGCACAATAAGGTGCTGTGTGTCCATCTGTGTACTCAGTGAACGGGCAGCCTCGACCCCTGGAGTCGAGCCAGGTGAAGTACCTGCGTCGGGAGCTCATTGAGCTCAGGAATAAAGTGAACCGACTCTTGGACTGTCTGGAGCCTCCGGCGGAACCAGGTCCTGCAGCCAGTGCACCAGATAACGGTACATACGCGTACTCGTGCAGAAGCAACGGAACATGCCTTTGTGCGCACACGGGGACTAGCTGCAGTCTTGTGGAACGTGTATGTTCTGTGTCACTGCAGTGCTTCCTGGGTCACGTAGCGCAGTGCTTCCTGGGTCACGTAGTGTGTTCTTATTAATACGGCTGTTTAGGGGCTTAATAACCAGGTCGCACAGAGAGCACTTTCCATGTATGTGCTCCCCCGGTGTTCGTGTAGTGTGTGGCATGCTGTTTACTGTACCCACCTGCGCAGTTGAAGTGAAGATGTTCTCTTGACATGACTGCAGGATGTTTGTGCATATGTGTGTTTTGTTGCTCTGCCTGTTTGCCCTACTCTTGTGTCTGACGGTACGTGCCTTCAGGAGCAGTGGATGGCGGTGAAGGAAAGGGCGTGGCTCCAGACTCCGCGCCGAAGCAATCCGTCCCAGTCAGTGCTGCCAGCATGTCGGCATTCGACCCTCTGAGGAACCAGGAGGAGGTCAGCAAGAACGTCATCTCGGCCTTCGGCCTGTCCGAGGAGCAGGTGTCAGGTACGGTCTGCTCACGGTCGCTGGCATGAGGAAGCGTTACGTCTGTGTTTGGACACTCTCAGGACACAGGAAGCTTGACATGTTGTTGGCTGGAACAGCTTCCACCTAGTGTGCTGTGTGAAATTGACAGGTGAGCTCTTTGCAATGACCTACACCTGCTCACCTGCACAGGGGACCTTGACCCATTACTGCTGTACATGCAGGTTTTGTAACGGCGTCTTAGCTGCGTCACTTGTAATGTCAGAGTAGGTGGCCTTGGTTTCGCACCTGTTCTGTTGAGGTCCCTGTCCGCACCATAATGCTCTCCACCTCTCACCTCAGCACCCCCCGCTGGCACAGCTGAGGAACGCTCCGGAACCCCTGACAGCATCGCCTCCTCTTCCTCAGCTCCTCCCCAGCCTCAGGCCCCCCCCTACACCGGGGTCCAGCAGCCTCCTGCTGCCACCATGGATGGTGAGAACATTAGACCTTCTCATCATCCTTCTTGTTCTCTCTCCCTTTTCTCATCTTCTCACCACGCTTTCTCAGACTCGAGTGTGCACTGGGTAATATTTTACCTGGGCGATGTCCTGTTCTGTTAAACTTAGTGTCTCACTTCCTGTCAGCAGTGCTGGTAGAGACTCGTCTTTTTCCAAACACAGCATCAGTAGTGCAGGATCTTGTCACAAAGGCGTTTTGTACTGACCTTGTGCTCCATTGTCATGCCTTTTTAGTTCGTTAAGCCCGGATAGTGCTGCTTGTTTTTCGCTGTTTCTGTGTCCTTCGTGTTTCAAAACCTGAAAAATGTTTAGCCGGTCAGGCTGACGGCTGTGTGAAGGGCTTTCCATCCTGGAGTCTGCAGATGGTCTCTCCCATAAGCCCTCAGGTCAGGCTTCTGCAGCCTCAGTCCTAGGGGACTGTGGGGATGTTTCACATTTCTGCGAGCTGTGTTAGGTAGAGGACTTCAGTCAGTGTATACCATGTGTTTTCTCAGGTTTGTTTCCCAATGAATCTGGAACATGATGTAGGTGTTCTCTGACTGTGAAATTGCATGAATTCTCCCCCCCCCCCTTATCACACAATTGGGTGTAGAATATCAGTTGTTCTTACCATGTAAACGTAGACTGGCTCCTTGGAGATTTTTCAGTGTGGAACTTGGCATGCCCTGTCTGGTGCTCCATCAGTGAGTTGAGAACAGTAGGGATCCTCTCCAAAACTCTGATGTGTCTCTGGGGGTTTGATTCAGTCCAGCCTCGGGCCTTCTTGGTCTGGTAGTTCTGCAGATTGATTAATGCCCTTCATTAGCCATGCACACACGGACTTGGGTTGTGGCCTTGGATCTGAGCCAGTGTGCTGTTCACTGAAATGCTGAAGGTCTTGTCACTCTCCACATGGAGATTAAACACACTTCATCATTTGAGTCATTAAAAAAAAGCTGTTTAAAATAATGAGACGAATGTGATGTTGGGGGTGGGGAGATTTCCCATACTGCAGTTATCCTCTGTTTTTCTCCCGAAAGAACATGGGTTTCATGTTCAGTGTTGTACACCTGATTGGTGTGTGTTGGTGCAGTCTCTTCATCCCCTGTGGACATGACCTCCAGCTGATCCTGGGGATTTGGAGTCATTACTGCACAGTGTGCTCTCACAAAAATAATTTTATGATAGTTATACAAAATGTATTTGGGCTGACCCAGGGCTTGGAGTGGTTTATTGATGACACTGTGAACACATCAGACTCCTGACTTTTATATGCACTAGCTGCAAAGAAACATGGCAGCACAGAAAAGCTTTCCTCATTCTGCTTGCTGACAACACCCCCCCGTTCTGTCCGCCTTTCTGACATTTGAATGTTTTCTTCTGTATGATATGGTGATGCTGTGGGCTAGACACTGCAGTATATCTGGTAAGAAAATAAAGTCATCTATATGTCTGTATATATCTATATGTATTTCTGCCTCGAAAGGGACAGTGTGGTGGAATAGGGCTGGATGGGGCTAAGGGCCAGTGAGGGGTGGTGTGTGAGCAGTCTTCTGAGAGAGGCGTGCTGAACTTATCACGGCCCTCTCCTTCGCGCCGTTATGAGGGCCCTGGAAAATGTGACTTCCCTAACGGCCGTGATGCTCCACGAAGGCCTTGACTGTTGTGGAGGTTGGACTGCAGCGTGCCAGGTTCTGCAGCGTTTCAGGGATCTGTTTCTACTCAGCAGGGCCTGGAAAAACCAGTGGGGTGGGGGAGGGGGCCCCAAATCTGGGAGTATATCTCACTGCGTCACAGGAAGTGCAGTGGGATTGTGGGATATGAACTGGGCTGTGATCTCTCCTTCATGGCCTGTATCACACGTTCTGGCTGACTGGACAGTGACGCTGGTTTCCTGTTGGGCTGGTACCTGTGCTGTTTCTTCGAACACCTTGTCGAATGGGCCGGATGGGTGAATTGGCAGGAACCAGTTGATTGTGTAGCAGAAGACAGCAGACTGTTGTCCCTGTAATGTTGACGTCTGCTTTGTTTGGTTTGACTGCACTCCTCGGTTTCCAAAACTGCACCAGCCTCTTTGAGATAGGAAGTTTGACCTTTGTTCAGTCGAGACGACCAGCTCTGATTTCCCCCCCCCCCCCTCCAGTTTGTCGTTCCTTGGCTCCTCTGTAGTGATGTAATGGTGAAGAAAGAAAATGCATTTCTTATATGAAATTCCCGTTGGTCACCTGCCTCCTGCGCTTGTCTTCTTGGAGTAGCTTGGCTCCGGGCTCCGAGTCCTGCAGAATAGACAAGTCTCCATTAGAATGTTTTTGGGGCTGTTCAAGAGAGTGTCTGTAACATGCCTGATGGAGCATCTACGCTGCAGGACGAACACATCCACACGAGCACCCTTGTGCTGTTAAGTCTGCTTTTTATGACCAGTTACATAGATGAACACAAATGAAGCAGGGAGATGTTTACCTCACGTGTGCTTTTGAATGATATGACTGGCTGCCAAGTTTTGTTTTTCACTTTTGAAATTTCAAAAGCAGAGGATTAAACCTGAAGGAATGTTTGGGGGGAAAATCTTTGTGTTTGCGAGAGGACCCCTTCGATCACACCACCTCTGACCCCTTGGATCAGACCACTTCTGACAGGAAATACTTGTAATTAATCATTGACCTGTTCTCGTGGTCTCTTGCTCTGAACATTGTGTTAAGAGTTTCAGCTTGTCCTGCTAGGGCACACTGAGGAGGTAAAACGGGAGGCTGTCTGGAAAGGTGGCCGGTTTCACAGAGGTTATTCTCTTTCATTTCAGACTTCATTTTGTTAAGCATCTAAAACTTGAGGTTTATGCGTCTCCTCCCTGCGGGGAAGGTTGTGAGAAGAGGAATGTTTTGGCTGCTGCTCCTGAATCTGCAGAGGAGCATGAGGAACAGCCGTCCCTCACTGAGACACCCCGCTGTACACTGTTCCTGCCTCGGGTCGCTCTGCTTTTCAACATGTTTATGAGAGTGTGATCAGCACACACTGCGACTGGAGCCAACGTGTCTCTCCACAGTGGCAGAGGTTCAGTGCTGATCCATCACCCTCTATGTCCATCTCTGTGCCGGAAGGCTGTGAAAATGGCATGTTGACTTTCTAAATATAACCAGGGGCACGCCTGAGAGTTACTTTACAGTTTAACTACCCCCTCCACCTGCGTACCCTGGCCCCTGTCTGACATAAGTGGAATGCTGTGGTTTTCTGTCTTGATTTCCAACCAGTAGGCTTCAATTTATGGAGTCATAAGGGAAATCAGCAAGCAGTAAAGTCATTCTGGAGTGATTCGAGCCAGAAATCTCCTGAGCTGGAAAAAGAGTAGACGGCTCCCACCTGGAGCTCAGAAGAGAACCAGCGGCATGCTTACACCCATATAAACCATCGCTGTGTTTCATTACCTGCTTCAAGGTTTCTGGGCATCAGTGCGGGTGCTTTTATAACGAAATTTGAGGTTATGCAGCGTCGCAGCTCTAGACGTTTGGTAAAACAGCTGTTTGTGTGACTGAGCACACTGTCACCACACTTGGGCTGTACACAGCTTCACCAGAGGAGCTAGAAAAACGTTTAGGCTTCCTGTGCGTGCCTCGGCTTCCTGTTCAGTGTACACCACCTGCACACTGACATAACAGCCCTATTCTTCAAGATTGGTTTTGGGGTCTGTGATTGACAGCTGGAGAGGTTCCGAGGCACTCTTGTCAGCGTCTGGCCACCTGACACTTTCTGCTTGCCTGAGACAAACTTTTCTGTCCACAAGTCGTCGTCCACAGAAAAGTAATGGATGAATGCCATGGAAGTGACAGATGGGATTTCCACTGCTCATCACCATAACGATGTGGCGAGATGGGATGTTTGTGTCGTGCTTAGCTTTGAGCTCCTCCTGTGGCCCATAACCATGACTATATTAGTCATATGTGCTATTTGAAGTAATGAGAAATATCGCCATTGGCTGACCTCAGCATCTACGTTTCTACAGGACCGCTGGATTGGATTTATGTGGATTGGATTGGATCACCAAATCTACTGCTTTTGCTGTCCCTTATTCCAAGTTCTGCTGTGGTAACTCACTGGCTTTGAAAACAAACATCAGAAAAACCAGTTGCTAAAGTTTTTAATTTTACTCGTGACTTTTTTTAAACCAGCAGAGAACTGCCTGTTTAATGACTTTAAAGCCCATACGGGGTTTTCAGCTTGAGTGTATTTTGAACAGACGTGGAAAGGATTCACTTACAGTGTGTCTGTATGCACTTTCAACCGGCTAGCAGATATATTTGTTTGGCTGTTATATTTCACAGCTATAAAAATGATTCATATTAAAAATTTACTTGGAGGAGCCGTGCTGCTAAAGCAGTATCACATTTGATGTTGGGCCGTTGTACTGAATCACGGCATCACGGCTGTGATGCAGTCATAGGCACAAGGCCTCAGGCCAAGTGAAGAAAACATCCCAGTCGTGCTGATATTTAACAACAGCACGACCACGAGTGTGATATTGTTTTATACAACAGTTCTACAAGCCCAGTTTAATTTTAGTTGACCACCATAAGTGATTTAATCAGTTTTGTGACTCTGCCAACACAAATAATTCCGCAACCGGACCACAAATTGATTGTTGCTAGAACACAAATGAGCATATTCATGAACACTAGCTTGCTTTATGCATTACAGCAGCAATGTTGAAAGCAGTGTAAATCCTTTTAAATGCCTTACTGTGTTAGCTTCATCCTGGCTTTTTCCCTTCTCATCCTCTGCTGACAACTATTCATAATTTAACTTTAATAACTTAATGTTATTTCCAGAAAAATGTGAATTTTTTTCGTCGTACTTCATTAAAAGGAAGCATTGAGCTAGTGATCGTCAGTTAGTGTAATTAACAATTGTTATACAACAGTTCTACAAACGCCATTTATTACTTGACTGTAATAAGCAACAACAGATTGATTTGTTTATTACAGAACACCTGTGAGGCGGAGTGATACTTATTGTTAAACGTCCCAGTGGTGTTATACTGTATATCAGCACTCTTGGTTTGCTTCTTGTCCAATCAAATCAAACTAAATTCCTTCCTTAGATGTTGCTTGCTTGTATGTTTGTACATTAGGCTGTATGTAGTCTTCCCTCAGCTCCTGTATGCTTTTGTGACCTCACTGACACGATCCATTATATTTGGTGTTGACAGTGTCTGAAACTCAAGTACAGCTTTGAGACTGGATGCTGTCTCACGTGGTAAATGCATTTCGCCATCCCATGCTGTGTGATGAGAGCATGTCATGTACAGTGCCTGTGCGGAAGTCATTCCGTAATGCAGTCCTCATGTATCTTGCGATGACGGTAATGACACATGGCACTAGTGTTGTGTCAGAGGTACTTATCGGGGTAGCTGCTGAGACGGCCTTTCTTTGGGCTCTTTGTACCACTAACGAGAAACGCACGTGTTGTGCGGCGAGAGTTTTTTGGTATGTGCTCTGCGGGATCCTCGGCTGTCAGTCAGTGTCATTGGGCCGAGGTGAAGGTACACGTGTGCTCACACTGATGCCAGGACTTTGTCATCATGAAGATCTGCTGCCTTTCAGTTCTTTTCGAGTTTTTTTTTTTTTTTTTTTTTTTTTTTTTTTTTTTTTTTTTTTTTTTTTTAAGTAGAAAAACCCACAATTCCTGGAAATCAGAATTTTTGAAGAATTGGCACCTATGTTTCAGTAAAGGTTTTATTGTATTTTTTTTATTGGTGCTCATGTGCCACGTTCCTTTTTGTGTTTCTCAGATGTAGGGATGTTTTTTGGAGTCAGGATGTGCTCAACCTCCTCCCTGCTGCACAGTTCTTCCACAGGTCTCACAAAGCATTTTACAGACGGTCATTTACTGAGCTGAGATCCAAGTGAAGGTAAAGAGCTTCCCGTAACTTGTGTTTTTTAAGTTCTGTCACGGTTATGACTTGGAGCTGTTTTTCATCTAGATGGAGGTATCGTAAAAGGTTGACGTGAGTGCCACTGTGTTCTGGACACACATCTAAGCATCTTCCAACCTTTGAGATAATGCCTCTTCAGAACATTTATAGCACTCTGACAGCTAGACTGCAAACATGCAAACCCCTTTTTTTTCCCCACAACACGTCACGTTGTGTAGGTTGTACAACTACTGCATCTTCATCTATTTGAGCTTCCAGCTCCTGCAAACCTTACCAGATTGGGCGAGTGCAGCTGTAAGCCTTTGAGCTAAAACCTGATTAAGCAGCGTTATTTAGAATTATTATTACCACTGTTATATTGTAGATTTACATTTATTTTAGCAGATGCCTTTGTGATGAGAATGACAAGGGATGAGAAGAGCCTAGGTTTGCTGTTCTTCAGCAGGGGTGCAACCAGTCTCATTCCATTAGAACACCGTAGAGCAAGGAGGGGACGTAGGTCTTGATTCGGCAGCTAGGTTGGAGCGGTCCCTTTGATGGACTTGAAAAGTCGTGAGTCATGTGTCCGTTTTCCCCACCATATTTGTATGACTTTGTCTTAACTAAAGTTGCTCTTGATTGTCGTCGGACACCAGGTGTGCGCTGACCAAACAGGCTCACGGCTTCATAAATTACACATTTTTTCCACACTATAAAATCAACTGACCTCTCAAATTCGAGGTGGATGATTGAGGATTTATGGCCGCGGTGTGAGAGAACCGACCCTCACGCGTACTTCAGAGGTGGCAGACTTCTGTGAATTTACACTTTAGCTCATTTAACGTTATTGCGTCTTTTAATTGTGGGCATGTGGGCTGATTGTTGCAGGACAAAGGTGGTCTCTTGAGTTCAGTTAAACTGGACTTCTCAAACGCTGACTTTCTAACTGTAGGGATACTGTCAGAGAGGGATGTGGTTAAAGAGGCGGATTTATGAGACGTTTCTGTGAGTTTTTCCAGTCAGTGTGAAGAGCACGATGAGCAGTTTCCTGAGTGGCCCAGTTTCATCACTCACCTCTGTCACTTGAACACTGCCATGGAAATGTTGTGTAGAGCAGCGTGGGTGGAGTGAAGATGGACGCCCTGCCGCACTGATGGTGGGGGGGCAGGGGTAACCTGCTTTACTGGCAAAGAGAGCCCAGGTGAGGTATAAGGAACAGGACCGTAAACAGAGTTTCACCCACGATTTGTTTTTATGTGCATCTTAACTATGGAGAGTTTATTTCAGTGCAAAAACAACTACTGGAAAGTGTTTTGATGCGTGTGGAGAAGCCGGATTATTGTAACTACACATGTGCTCTCCATCTGTTTAAGGGCCTTTTCATAACTGCACACACTTTGGGTCTTATTTAATGTGTGTGCCACAAGACAGATCCACAGTCAGCCCTTGAAAATGTCCTATATCCACTCTGACCTTAATGCAATGTCCTATTAACGTGTGTGTACACAATGGGCACACGGGAGACTACTGTTATGTAAAGTAAAGCTCTTTGCTTGTCAGTTTGTTTCTTTAGCAAATTTGGGCTTTTATTTAGTCTGTGGTTCACAACGTTACTAAAGCGTTTGGTCTGAGGTTGCCCTGCGGTTAGCTAGGAACTGAATGGTCCTGCTGTCCAACTTGGAATATTCACTGGAAAGTGTTGATTTGGTAACTGGTTTTACAAGAACAACAAAACAACCTGTTTTAGCACGGGTGGGAGACGGAGAAGAGTAAATTTGGCACCACTGAAGACGGGTCTTGGGTGTAATTACAGATTTCCACACTTGATAGATGTGCCATAAAAATCCTGGACGTCTTTCGTACATGAGTGTGTGTTCTTTTGTGGATCTGCCTAGACAGATGTGCTAAAGCAGATTAACTGCTGGAGTGCTAGACATGGCTGCATGTAGGTGACTGACTGACTGGGGAGTGTCCCTCCACCTGATTTTTGGTGTTTACTCAGTTTTTAATAGAACTTATTTCCATGGTTCATTTTATATTTAGTTTTCTTGAGTTTTCTGGAAAAGATGAAGCTATACTTCTACAGAATTGGCAAAACTGGCATGTTGGCTCTTTTCTGGTCAGATGGGTGTTGCATCTGAGCAGTCAAATAGTTTTACTGAGTTACACAAGCACCAGAACATCATCTCCCCGTCTCTCCTGTGCCCTGCGGTTCTCATCTCCCCGTCTCTCCCCTCTCCCCCCTGTTGCATGCCCCCCAGGTCAGATGTACCAGCAGTACCAGGCTCCAGGTGGATTCCCACCTCAGCAGCAGTACGGAGTGCAGTACCCAGGTAAGAACAGCACCTACCCCCAGTGCCCTGCTCATCCAAGTGCACAGACTTGTGGAAGAGACCTGAAGAGAAGTTCACGCACGCACGCACGCACACACACACACACACACACACACACACACACACACACACACACACGTTTGTGCTATGAACTGCGTGGGGCTCATTCACTGGGGATGTTAAACAGGCAGAGTCTTTGCTGTGGTATATCAGCTCCTGGTCCCCCATTCACTCTGTTATTTTGTCTCTTCCCCCCCTCCCTCTCTCGCTCTCTCTCTCTCTCTCCCTCTCTCCACCTTGCTCTCCTCTCTCTCTCTCTCTCTCTCTCTCTCTCTCTCTCTCTCTCTCT
>JABJVR010000063.1:462579-493399 GCA_025773905.1 Chitala chitala
GCACCAGCAAGGAAGTGGGCGTGGATAGGAGTCATGCTGTCAAACCCTACAGGTGATGTCCAAGTCCCTCCGCAGTCTCCGCAGGTGCGCCGGGGTGTGCTCACCCATCCCCCCTCTGACACCAGCGTGGCGCTTATGTGAGGTCGACCCTGAAGAAGAAGGGAACAGACGGTTTCACTGGAAATGTTTAGTTTATTAGTGGCCTTTAAAAGGACGGCAATATGTCACGCAGTTGAATAAACACCCACGACACGGGAGTGAGACACTGGGGGGGTGTCACACGTTAACCTAAAGCATAGACATAGTGTGGGGGATTATTACTACAAATTATTACTACAAAGGACACACCGGGAGCAGGTAAGCGAGTAATACAAGCAAAATACACCGGGACATTATACCTGCAAGCATACATCGATTAAAAAAAATTAACGCCAGCACACTGGAATACATAACGGGAAACTCGAATACCGAGAATAAAAGACATTAAGTGTTACATAGAGCCATAGATCAGAAACACGCGACGCTACAATAATAGTTATTTTGCAATTTTTATGTAAGAACATTAATGCTGCACACGTTTACGCCTCACACAAATTTGTGACAGTTCTTGCTTTTGCGGGCATGAAAAATAAGTCAAGATATCTGGGTTATTTCATGAACAATAAACGCAATTTGGGGGAAGGGGGAGGCACGTTCATGCGGCTACATGGTAATCGCTCGTCCTCGGCGGCGTATTTACAAGTGTTTTCAAATACGGCCTGAAAAATGGTGACGTCCCTGATACCATTTACTTCTCTTAGCGGTGACATGACAGGGGAGAGGGGTTTCCAACACAACGCATCTTTGAGGTTCAGTAAGTGTTCAGGAATAGAAGGCTAAAACGAATTTTGTCCGACAGTTACAGGTATTATTATATACAATACATTTTATTTAAATTATAGGACTGCTTTGTGTGATTTATTTTATTTCAATCAAGAAAGCACGTGTGTTTGTAATTTAAAATGCTGCAATACTACAACACGCTTATTGTATTAACATTTTGTGTTGTGATCAGTTTTTAAATGGACCAGTTTTTACAGAAATACATTTTAGGGGGACTAAAAATCTTGTCAGCAATGGGACTGCATATTTTATTATATCAAAGTAAGCAATTTTATGCAGTAATGTTTTGCAAAATAGAAATTTTATATGTTCAGCTAAACTGAAAGCCTGATACTAGTCATGTAGGCCTAGGTAGGTATATGACACTATGAATGTGAACGTAGATAAATTAAATATATAAAATGTTCAGAGTTACAGATCAAGTTAATCAGATATACCTCATGCCTTGAGCAAGTAAAATGAATTTTGGGTCTGATTTTAATAATGACAGTCAGACATGAAATCAGTACAGTACCCTCTACCTAATCTGACTACACATGAACACAAAATTATTTATAAAAATCATTAATACTCAGTGTCATCATGTTCGTGTCTTAGCACTGAACACTGACCATTAATCAAAACCAGACTGTAGTGTGTTTTACTACTATTTGTGCCGTTCCATAGATGTCAGTGATCCTGACTTGGTAAGAAATCCTTCCCGCGCTGTAAGGCATCCCCAGCAGTGTGACCTTTAGGTCAGCTCCCAGGGGTACGCACGAAGGGGGAGGGCTGTTTGTCAGACTGCAAAGGCAATCCTATTACTGCCACGGTGTGCGTGATTATCCTGTTTCCTGCTGCACGGCGCACAAATACCAAGCAGTTGCTGTTCTCTTCAGTATTGCAGGGTTGCAACGAGACAAAGATGCAAGATAGACAGTGATACAAGATACAGACCAACGATATACGATATTAGACCTACATTTAGTATCTTGTGTTCCATTGTAAGCTTCGCATCAACAAACGCTCACCAGTAAGAATTTAGACAAAAAAAATTTATTAAATATGTACTAGGCTAAGCGTATGTTTGATGGAAAGCATTCACTAAGGGCAGAATATAATAATTGCAAACAAAAAAAAAAAAACGTTTTACGTTTTGTGAGACAAAGGAGTGGAATTATATTAAGACAAACATGGTGACGTTTAAATATTAAAATAAAAAGGGCACGATTCTGATCAAGCGTTTAACGGGTTAGTCTATTCGCTCGGTCATTTTCTCGCTTGCTTGACCGCTCGCGTGCACGCGTGCGCGTGCTCGCTCGCGCGCTCTCTCTCTCTCTCTCTCTCTCTCTCTCTCTCTCTCTCTCTCTCTCTCTCTCTCTCTCTCTCTCTCTCTCTCTCTCCCCCCCCTTGTTTTGTTTTACACGTCCGCCGAAGTGTGCTGGAGGTTTATGGTAATTGCGGTTCCCCGACTGGCCTTCTGGGTAGCGGCGCGTGAGTGGGGGCGTCTCGCGCTCCCAGCGCTTTCTCCGCCGCACGCACGGAGACAGCAGCATTCGGCGTGCAGAAGTGCGGTCGGCAGCAGAGGAGCAGCAGAAAGGGAACTAAAGCAAAAAGCACGGAAACAAATAAACACAAAAAGAAAACGCCGAACCATTTTTAAACGTATCACAAAGGAGCGGAAGAAATGTTCATAATGGACACGTTGCGTTTGGAAAGCGTTTACTGCAGAATCGTATAACTGTTGGCTCAGTTATGACACGGCGTGTTCGGTCAGAGCTGTAACCCAACATGGCGCTCTAAGGCATTGCCAGGCTGAATTAATTGTTGAAGTCGAAGGAGCGTCGACACCTGTACCCGTGTGTCTTTGTGTGCCGTACAATCCCGTAAGGACCAAAGAGCGTATCGATCTGGATATTAACTCTGTCCCTGGAATCCCGAGGATGTCTGTGTATTGCGTCTGTTTTTTGCAGTTTTCCCCCAAACGGAATAACATCGATACTTTGGATTGCTTTAAAAGTATCCCCTTTAATACTTTCCGCGAAAGCATTCGTTAAAATCTGAAACGCATTTAATCCGCTTTTTTAAAATTAAAGGACACCCAAGAACACACGCGGTAGAGGGGTGTTTTTACTGAAGACGGCGGTCTTTATTTCAGCTCGGATGGTTGGGCTTCTGTGAAACGGGATCGTGTCTAAAGTGGGAAACTTGGAATACAAGCGTGAACTTAAGTAAATCCTGGATTGTACTATAAATATCCAATATTTCTGTTGAGGTAAGAACGATTTCTTCATATTGTTACGAAAGCAGCGATTCTGAGTTTTAGTGTTTTCCAATGCTGTTTAAAATGAATATCGGTGAGCTGGCCGAATCTAGTGATTGATAAAATTTAAAACGGGAATCTTGAATTTCCGAGCAGCGGGACCGAAATCCCAGAAGCGCGGTGCGGTTCAAAGAAACCTTCCCACGGAACAGACGGAGACCGTACATCATGCAGCCAACTTTATTAAACGAAGTAATTCCCCAATCAACAAAAAAAAAATTCAAAAGTTTTTTCTTTTAAGGTTTTGTCGGGGTGGTAATAATGCGGTTTAAGAATGACGCATACTAGATTGTGACGATTATAATGAATTCACTGTGAAGTGGAGAGAACCTAAGGGACCGTAATGAGTAATTTCCAGCGTCGCGGCGGGGCTTTCGCGTTAGCGCACCAGTACGGAGCCAAACCCAAGGTCTAACAGAAGTCACGACATCTTAAAAGGCCAGTTGAGCATCTCAGTTCGCATAAAATTGGGTGATGCTCACAGTAAGGATTAATACGATTGAATATCGAACTTTTATTTTTAGCTGGGATGATACAAAGTTACGACGATCTGCACGAGGATACGGGCGGACTCCGTCCTCGCGCTATTTACGGCGCAACACTTCAAAGCAAATTTCCATTTGCATTTCGGCTCTTTTAAAGGGCAGTCCCGTGCTACGTCTGTTTTTCGGTTTGCGGAGAGGAACGGCGCCGATCGTGCCTAGTGCGATACAACACGAGAAGCGGACTTGGAAGAAAGAGCTGCAGTTAGATGTGTACTCACTGAGTAGTTAAACGCATAAGGACCCTGCGTACTCGCAAACACACACACACACGCACGCAGGTGTGACCTATGCATGGGCCTTGTTCTGGCATTGCTAAACACCTTGCCTTCCTTTACTACTACACACGGATAATGCATTTCCCTTTAAAAGTGTTTCTGACGCCTTGGGCGCTGTGTAGACCGTTTGCATGAAACAAACTTTTAAGGACGTAATCTCGCCAGTTCATATTTTTACAGGGTAATCAGTTTTACGGGTGCACATTTAGCATTGACTGCGAAATTCTTGGATGATTTAATTTTCTAACTGGTAAACGAGCAGCGGTTGGCAAACCGCCTTGATTACTTACTGGTTTAAAAACGCCATATATTGTGTGATTGACGCTGTTAAATTTACAAATCTTCATACATATTCGGGTTCAAATGTGGAAAAAGTCGTAATGCCTGAGCTGAGTAATGTAGGATTAACATTAAAAAAGGCTAAGATGTTTAAATGCACGGAAAGTCCAGTGCTTGGTTAAAAAACTATTAATTGAACCGTTTTCAGGGTTACCAGAAAGGACGACTCTAGAAGACTTTATAGGGAAAACTACATATATGAGAGAACAGCAACTTTTAGTAATTAAACGTCTTTAATAAATATTTTTATTTCCTCAATCCTTGTGGAAGAACGTGTAGTGGGCAAAACGACTGATGCCTAATCAATTCACAGCAATTATGGCAATTCTTCAGAATGTCCCGCTCGCTTTTTACCAAGTTCCCTCGGCGTTTCCTGGGCTGTTGGCAAATTGCGAAGAAGCGCTTGCGCTGAAATAGGAAAGATGACTGAAACAGATAAACAATTACGGTTTTCTTAAGATGCATTGCTAATTTTAACACAGTTCACTGACGATGGTCTTGTTTGAATAGTGTTGGTTTACATAGCCTATAATACTGGAGAAATGCCAATTAAAATTCCACCTTTACAATTTTCTCTCTTCCAAGTACGGCGTCTTGATACTGATAACCCAGATATGGTTCAACAGACAGAAAAAAGAAACGCGGCAGAGAGAGGGGGTTTTCACAGTTGGCATGTAAATCTAGAGTGTGACGACGAAGTTGGAGAATCTGATATTTAAGTCCGTCTGGCTGGTGTCTCAAACTGACTGCTTGTACTCTATTGAAGGCAGTAGGCGGTGGAGCGATCGGCTCCGCACAACTATAAACAGACGGCAGAAATGCCAGCGTGTATTTGCAGATGTCACGGAGGGACACTAAAGGAGCCAGCACGCGCCTAAGGTCTCGCACCATTTAAAGCGGGTCACGCGCTAAAACGTATACAGTAATTTACCTAACGTTCAAATGAATTAGTCTTGGAAATATGGAATAAAGGAACGCAGAAACAACGCATTGGCGACTTAGGTTCTTGGAAAGATAACACGTCTTAAAATTGTATAATTACCTCCCCGCGTTCCTCAGTTCTATCTCAGGTTTGTTTATTTTCGGTGAAGTCTTTGTCGGAGCCTTTGTACTCCGAGAAGTACTGCGTCCATTCCACGGACTCCACCGTGAACTGCCTTTTCCGATTTTTTTGAACTACAGAAGGTGTTCGTCCAAAAAAAGTTTCGAAAACACTGCAGTGAATTCATGGGTCTCGACAGTCTTCGGAACATGTTGAATATGCCTTAAGTGAACTGTTACGCGTATTTAAGAATGCAAGACCGCACGAAAGCACATAACCACGTTAACATCTGAGCCTACACGTTGATTTGTATGGAAGCGTAAAAATAAAACATTGGAGCAACTCCTTAAAATGTGATCAAAACTAGCCTCGTAGTGACGCTTTTAAATGTGAATGTGTACAGCAGTTCTCAGGTTGTTTGGCGTTCACCTACCATAGGTTCTTTAGATTTGCTCAGTTTACCAGCTCTGTTGTTTACATGCCTTTGTAGAACGGGTTAGGTCATTGTTCTGCGTTTCTCCTAGCCCTTTGAATGTTCCCTGCGGTGTTATGTCGAAATGTTCATTTGCAATACAAAGGGACACTTAAGCAACTCTTATCTCGAAGCAATCCATTGTTTTTAAACACCTTAGATCTTTTGGCATTATACTTATTTAATGACCAAATCGTATACGTTGTTTGTAAACCGACCTGTATTTCATTATTACTGTCAATTTTTCTGCTGTTAAATAAAATGTTATGGCGGTGTACTTGAACAAAAACTGAGTCAATCTGCCGAAACATCGTCACTTTGGTCTACGATCAGGCATTCACGTTCTGCAGAACAGGAGTGAGTGGAAACTTTGCGGTCTTCTAAGGATTTGTAAGAATCGTACTTTATCGTTTATAGTACTGGAAAATAATATATTTGGACGACACATGCAGACAGCGTTTTAAACCCCTGGAGGTGGGAGATCGGCAGTTTCGCGACTGGAAAAACCGTTAGGGGCATTTACATATTCCGTCATGAAATCCATTATCACCCAGGACGTATTAGTATGTGGCAACGAAATGTGTGTAAATAAGGAGGGGGCGGATCGGGTTTCAGCGGTTCCCAAAGGAAGCGTCGTAGTTAAATTGAAGTACCTTTCAGTCCAATCCTCCCCTGGGACAACGGCTTTGAAACGGGAGAGCACTTTTCTATGCTTTGGGAACCTTTTGTGTCACAGGAGTTCGTGCTCGCGGTTCAGCTCGCGCCGCTTCGTTGCGAACCAATTCCTGCTTTTGCTCGCATTGGAAACTGCCATTTCACGGTGAAAATCGTACAGCGGACACTTATTCCTGTTGAAGTCCGACTACTAGTACATTTAACAAAATGTAGTACATTTAACAAAAGTAAAGCTGTGTTTCGAAGGCTTCAGTATCGGTCTGGACGCCCTATGCAGTTAAAAAGATGAGTCTTCTTCTTTAGACCTGTTAAAATTGATCATTAATAATAAGGCATTTTCAACAAAGAAAGCTTCGATGGAAGGGTACCTGCATCTACAACAGAGCACGATTACCTTGCGAAATGTTCCCAGCCACCTTCCAACACTGTCAGTGTCGACATCAGCACCTTTCCCACCACATCGACAAGCCCTAACGTGAGCAGCTTGCACCGTTTTAGTTTTTCCCAGTCCGTAGGCCTTGTCTGCTGATGAAATACTGCAGAAACAGCCTCTTGGTTGTACGTGCATAACAGGACTCCGTCAAGCACGCAAAACGCTGATTGTTTTTGAACTACACCCGTATTTTAAATTTCATTTCAGCGATCAGAATGTCCCGTTTAAATGCTGAAATTGTTCAGAGTTCAGCCAAGTTATAAGATGTCAAGGATGGCAATACGGAACAATACGAAACGCAGATTTTGACCGCATTACCGAGCACACAGGCACAAATCTGCCGTCTTAAGGAAGCCAGTTATTTGTTCACGTCGTACCCGTTCGCCATGTGCATATGTTAGTACCAGAAAAGACAGCGATTCCACTCGTTTGCCCAGCGCTTGAAGTTCAGCGGTACGTGTGAGTCACAGAAGAGGCGGCTGCGCTCCCTGTTGTGGAAGGAATGCTTTCGAAAGACTGAGTATGCAAACCGACTTAAATGCGTGTGCAAACTAACTGCAGATAACTGTCAGAACTGTGTGGAAACCCTTTTGTTTAAGCATTTTCTCTCCTTGCCGTAACCTAACGAATTGCATACTTTTTTTTACCATCTTCCCTTTTTTTTTTCTGGCGACCCTCATTAAGACGGTCCGTGAAGCCCTGTGTTTTCAGAAGACAGAAGAAAAAGATAGGAAATCACCCGCGATAATGTGGATATAGACTCATCGAGCAATTATTTATTTAATAGTACAGTATATAAAATAAGCAATGCATATACAAAAAGATATAAAAAATATCTACTGATTGGCGTTGTCGTTAAAGCAGGTATATACTGGTTGACAGTCGTCTTGTCAGTAAAGTAACTTTGTGATTCACAAGAGTCTCATGTCGAGAATTAATGACAGGGCCCAAAGACGCTTACCGGTTTTGTACTCGTTTCAGGTCAGTCAGGAAAGGCTTTATACTTTATATAATCAATCAACCACCTTAAACCGTCAGTGACAGCCGCTGTTGGTTTTACAAACCCTGTGCTTAATGGCACGTGTCCTGGATGCGCTCTTTGTGTTGTTTTTGGTCGGACTAGCTGTATGGTCTGTATGCTGATTGGGAGTTTTGATTGCGTGTGTTTAATATTGTCGATTGTGGCCCTCGTTTATTTAATAACGGAGACTTAGTAGTCATGACCACCAGGGAGGGAAGGTTTCTCCTCGCGACCATTGGTAAATCATAAGGTTTAAATGGAAAGAACTCAGGAAATGTGAAATAAACATTGCTCTGTGACAGCCTGCATCTCCTAGGTTTTACGTTAACCACCTCCTCCATTTGTGTAGTCTCTGAAGCCATAAACTCAGTCCCATATGTAAAATGGCGTGTGCTGCATGCATCTGAATAAGCTTGCCTACTTTCCTGATCTGGAGAGCGTTTATAATTTGGGACGGAGAACATTTCATTTCCACTGATCTTAACGCTGTCGTCATTATGACTGAAGTACGCATAGGTCGAATTGTTTAAAAGCGCTTCAAGTGTACAGCCTCAGTTACAACTATTGATGACGTCAATAACAGCGTCTTATTTTCAATACTTTGTACTTGTGTTTGCCGACATTATCTGCCTCCAAATCTTCAGGAGCCATTTGCTTTTAACCTGTTACCGGTCTGCTAAAATGATTTACATATTTAATTACGACAGAGAAATTAGGCCTTATCGAGATTTGGTGGGATTGCAGTTGACCACTATTATAAATATGGGGGGGCGCCACGTATGTGACCTGAAAAGTTAGGTGAAAACTGGAAGTACTTACATTCTACCGTAACACGCGGTTATTGTAGAATATTTAAGTATCTTATCTTTTATGCTGTTGCATTGTTTGCTGTCCTGTTGTTTTAAAACACGCTTCACGGTAAATGGTACCAAATTAAATGGTGGGTGACTATTACACCATATTGGTCTCTCACACAACAAACTAGTCTGACAAATTTCCAATTGCAGTTGGTAAGATAAAGGAAATCGCATTTAATTTTTATCTTTACATGACCCCATTCTAAAGAAGGTCCCTAAACGTTGAGGCGATTGGTTTTTTCAGGGCGGTGAAACAATGGAAAATTCACCGCGCAGCTAAGCAGAGTGGCGCACACACTCATGCGGAGATAAGTGAGATGCGCGCCGGGGCGCACTACTGCGTCATTAACTGAGAGCGTGCTGTAGCCATCATGCCGCAAACTCGACCGAGTCCTACTCTAATTCAGGTCGGCGTTTACATTTGCTTTGGACACTGTCTAGATATGTGTGGCTTTCCTGAGCTGAGAGCTATTTATTGAATGAAACTACAACTATGAACTATGTTCACTGTGTACTACTTCCATATCTGTTCTTAAGATTACAAAGTGCGAAGCGAATACTTTCCATTGACAAGTTTTATAGGGGTGATACAATTTCAAGAAAATCTTAGTCGTAAAAGGAGCTACGTTTTGTCTATCCATTGAACGCAGTCTATTTTTACATTGAATTGCGTATTTCAGTGGTTTTAAATTTAACCCAGCAATGACTTTTTCTAAATCCTTCCGCATGCTTTGTGTGTAGCAAATTGTTTTTCTTTCCCCGTCTGTGTGTTGACTTCGATTAGGGAACATCACGTTGCATCTTTAAGATATCAAGATTGCCGCCAGATAATGCTGGAAATCAGCCAAACCCAGACACGAAGAGGGCTGCAAAAAGCGGCTGGCGGGCTGATATGAGGGAATTTATCTGGGGCGTGTTGCACGCCCTGCTCCACGCGCGTCAGAGGAACTCACATGCTACAAATTCTCAGCCTGGAGGACCATTACTGCTGGAAGCATTGCGTTTTAAATGTTTACCTCTCTATCGTCGGCCTTTATGTGTGGTGTTTCCTTATTAACCCCAGAAACCTCATGAATGCTATTCATGGTATTTTAAACACGCTTTCGCTGTTCAGGCGGAGTCCCGTAGATTGCACCGCAGTTTAACTCGGGTGTTTTGGAGTGACACTTGCGCAACCGTTAAGATGCTACGATCCGAAAGCGCTAAAATCAGACTAGTCGTTTATATGAATTTCAAGCAGGGATACGTGTTACCTTTTAATTCAATATTCAGGCGCAGTCGTATGTCTGTATTGGCGTTCTGGTTATAAGGATTTTTTTTCGTGATTTACATATTGAGTTGGGCTGTTTTTGTCATTTCAGCTCCCATTTTCCGTTTCCGTTGTGGAGATTACCACGACTGCAAATACTGAATTTTGATCGACTTAATGGAAACTTGAGATCTGGCGATTTAAAGCGTGCCTTTCTATTGACAGCACACAGCGGCGTGTCCCCTTGTGTCACTTCCAAATGAATGCCTTGTTCTGTGACTGCGATTTCTGAATTACTCGACTAAATTAGTGACGTGCAATAATTACAATGCACAGGGAATGATGGATGGGCAACTAAGCCGTTTTACGCCGCCCCTCCCCCTCTTTCTTATAAGTAAAAGGAGGCAAAAGCTGGTCCGAATTGCACAGCAGAGAAGAACCCTCTGGGGAGAGTCTGTGATTAAAACATTTTGGTCACTTCGGTGAACACATGAGCATTACGTTTCATTCGTTCTGTACACAGTTTCCGTTTTTAAAGGAGGATCCATGACGACTTAAACATCCACTGTTCAGTGTGACCAAGTTGAGAGAGAAAATAACGGGCGCGACATTTATTCAGCAAAGTACCTGCGTAGAATCACAGCAGATACCCTAAAAAGATCCGTATCGGAAGGCAGGGGGACAGTTTCACACTTTCGTACGTATGGGAGACCACCTGCTAATCTTTCCATAAAATTACGACAAAATGCACAATGGTTTTAGAATATATTTACTCATAGGCTCACTTCTGTGAATTTCTAAATCATAAAGGTAATTCGATTGATATTTGTTAATACTTACCTTTGATTAATGACTTCCTTTCATTATACGTGTAGTGTTTCGAATATGCATTCTCTGTCCGTTTTGCCAGAGCCTTTTGACGAGGTCTATATTGTTTGTTGCGCAAACTGTTTTTAGGGCTGGGGGTGGGCGTAGACAGTAGCTGGCCCTTCGTCTGTTGTGCACACTTTCTTTTGGCTGGGAAACTTCGAGAGCACGCTGGGTGGCAAGTCACACACATTTCACACCTCTGACACCGTAGTGTTTTGGATAATGATTGACAAAATTGTAAATCAGCACAGAATAATTTCGGCGGCGGAAGACGTTAAACCAGCAATAAGAAAACGACTGTTGCATTTGTGGAATCACTTCTAAAGACAAAGTAGATTTCAGAGAGGGGATATATATATATATATATAGTGTGTGTGTAATATATGTGATCTCTCCGGAGAGTTTAATTACTATTATATCGATTTTACCGGTAGTACTAAAACATATTTTCATGCCTTTTACAAGTTGCCAGAATGAACATGAATCGAAGTTTTTATATAGGCTATTTTATTCAACATTGAATTAGCTTGATGCAAACATTATTGTAGCCACCTTTCAGGCAGGGATGTGTTTTGTCACTTTGTAACGTGGGCGTCAGTGACCTCAGTGTGAGCCTGGGGTCTCTCGTCTGCGTGTTCGCGTGCTACTCGTACGGGTATAATATGTAATGTTAACAAGTAAATTTCAGATATCAGGAATATAAGTTGGCTTTGCCTTTTCTAGTCACATAAAGGTTTTGAGAAGTTCCTTAGCTCGACCTCATTCTTGGGAATTGCTGTACTTTACTGTTTTTCAGAAGCAATCCTGGGAGTTAAAAGGCTGTGCGCGAGGCAGCGCCATGCTCTCTGCAGCACAGCTGTACGGGACGTTTCACAGCTGGATGGGCAATGAGCGCGTCCACATGTGTGCGGTTAATGAAGAGAGGTCAGTGTTCCCTCTTACGTCGTTTTAATCAAATCCTATAGCAATGGCTGGCGACGTTATTCAAGCGTTCAGTGTGTATGCAATGGTGCTTTTTTACTTCTGATTTGCCGATGCACGATTCGAACGGCCCGTGATTGACAGGAGTCCTCAAAAGTTAGAACACCTTTCATGATATGTAGCATACCTTTCAGCTGAGTCCCTGTTGATTAGTGTCACACTACCGGTAATTATTTTTCAGCGTTTGTGCTCGATACTGTTCACGTGCTTGCATTTCATGCGAGATCCCCACGTGCTATTAGAGATATGGAGAAAGCATCTCGCTGTCCTGCAAAAGAGCCGTGCGCTTGACTGCAGTAACTTGAACGCAGCCTCCCGATTCGACTTTTACAGCAGCGTCCTGATTGTGAACTGAGCTGACTAGAAGCCCCTCGTTCGGCGTCTTAAATATTCATGCTTCAGTTGAGCTGAAACCATAACAGGCACGGGGATTGACGCCAAACGCACAAGATTAATGGAGTCGAAGACAACGCAATAAAGACGGCATTCCGGGTCTTAAAGATGCCAGCAGCTCTAGAGCTGCAAACGGACGCAATTCTCTTAAAAATGCACGACATGAGCACCCAATGTGACTGCCTAAGACCCTCCTCTCTGTCTTTTCAACTCTCCTCTCACCCTTTCCCCCACCCTCCGTTTTTTATTCGGCCCGTGTGAAAAGCAGGTAATTAGATCCGGAGATGAGAAATTCTGCACCGCTTTATTTTGGGTGCCGTGTGAACATCATAATGACTGACTGTCCGGATAAAACGCTCGAGAATCCTGTTTTCACCATCGTCTAATGTGGGACTCATTATTCTCAGTGGAAGAGGACTGACCAGGAAGAAAATACTCCCGAATTATAGATTTTTAGAAAGGGCATTAAATCAAACGTTTTTACCTTTTGCGTCAATTCCTATTTTCTGTTATCCGTGGGAACGTTATGCTGGTCCTACTCGTAGTTCCGAAAACCTGTTATACATAACATTTTAAACAGCTCATGTTAACATGGTGTAGTTAAGCAATTGTCTTTATCGAGAATAACAACTGCATATCCTTTGATGAAAATAAACTTTGTTGGTCGTAAATAATATGTATATTTATATGAAGCCTACATAAACTGCGTTTATGTACCTGGGTGTTTCGCGTTTTTTTTTTATGGTCACACGGATTGCATGTTCACTTAGTGCGGTTTTCATAGGTGTGTAGACATAAACTTAAAGGAAAAATTTGCTTATAAATTTGCCGTTGGAATTGAATCTGTGTGCATTTCAAACTGAAAGGGCAACTGAAATCAGTTAGTGACCGGCAGAGCCTTGTGTGTACGTGTGTGTGTGCGTGTGCGTGCTTGTTTTTTTGTAAACAGTAAGTGCATTATGGAAATTAAGGTAACCGCTTTATTCATTTTAAGCAGGATTAGTTATTGGTGCCCACTGAAAGGCGTTTCTCCATCACGGGAGGGGGTAAATGACCTCCCACCAAAAAGGCTTGTGATGTATAATCTTCCCTCTCACTGCCGACTGGCTGAATTGCAAAGGTCAACGAGGGTACGGAAAATGAGTGTGGAGAACGTGATTCAACGGCAGTGCCTTCACAAAGCAGGACTGCTCCCTGGGGCGGGGTGGGATTGGGCTTCAGGGGGCGAATTGGGGGGGGATACGCAAAGGGAATGAGAATAGGTTCTGCTCTGCTTTCATTTCCAAAGGGAGACTGGTGGTTTAATTGGAGTGGGGAGGAACAGGGGTGGTGGTGTGATAGATGTAGCGGGGCTGTGCAACCCCCCCGCCCCCCAAGCGCCAATCCTGCCGCACTGACAGCGACAGCAGCCATGTCGGAAGATAAGGACAGGCCTGCATTATTGAAATCCTGCGCCCGTAAAGCCATCAATAACGAAGGCAGCATTCAGCTGCATGGTGATGGCTTCTTGCGTGTCATTTCCTCAGCCAGGGCGGGTGGTGCCTCCCAGTGATTGAATCTGGCTCGACACAGCAATGATGAAAATTTTCCCTCTGGCAAATGACAGCCATTTTGCCTCCATGCCCCACCCAACTGTAAACCCCCCCATCCCACTTCCTCCTGAGATTATGAGATCTGGTGCAGCAGCGTATGTTGACAGCACTGTCATACTCAGATAGCTCTTCTCTGTGCAGCTCCAGCGTAGGGTCCAAATGACGAGTTTGGAGGCAGAGGGCTCCTGGGTTTGGGGGGTTGTAACAGTACACTGCAACAGCCTCATCTGTCTCTGCTTGTTGATTTTGCCCCCTCATAAAGGTTGGAATAAAAAGACTCTTCTATAACCTGTCACTTTATAATATTTCTGTTAAAGTGTTTAGGTGTGAGTATAAAAATGCATGTAGTGGAATCTTTCAGATTGTGGCACATTGTTTGGTTTTTGCCTTTTCACAGGAAAGTTCCTGTAAGTGATGCAGAACTGCAGAATAACAGGCGGGAACTGAGAGACTCCAGTCCGGTGACACACAGTATGGTAAGGCAGCCCGTGCACCCCCAGGGGGGAGCATTCTCCGCAGCCCGTGCACCCCCAGGGGGGGAGCGTTCACCGCAGCCCATCCACCCCCAGGGGGGAGCGTTCACCACAGCTGTCCTGTGTAGCACAGCCTCAAGAACCACCTCAGGATACGTCTGTGCTGTATGCCCCTTGGTTCCAGTAGATGTATTTGATTGCAATCTAGTGCTTTGCTGTTAAACCAGTGCAATTTTCAAATGGGGGCCTGTACCATATAAAGTCTGAAATGGATTGAGCTGAAGCAAGGAAGGAAACGTAATTAATGTGCTTCCTGGCATTAGTGTTCTCTAGTGTCTGCTGGGCATCTAGAAGCATGAGGCCAGCTTCAGCACACAAGAGTTGTGCTTTCTGGAAGAGATCTAGGTTTTGTGTATTACAGCCTTATGCCAGATCTCTCTCTCTCTACCTCTCTCTACCTCTCTCTCTCTCTCTCTCTCTCTCTCTCTCTCTCTACCTCTCTACCTCTCTCTCTCTCTACCCCTCTCTCTCTCTACCTCTCTCTCTCTACCTCTACCTCTCTACCTCTCCCTCCATTCAGTAGAAATTCAGAAGCAGCACCATATCTTGCACTTAATTTGTTGTCTTTAAATACATGAAGTTGTGTAGGGAACAGCATTCCAAGTTTGGTGTGTGTATGTATGTATGTGTGTATATATATATAATATATAATTTTTTTCCTAAATGTATAAATTTTAAATTGGGGTTAGTATGTTCAGGTCTGAACGCACAAATGAATAGCAGTCAGTTTGCAGTGCAGCCATCCTGCAGGAGGGGTGTGGGCCTTCGTGTTCATCTCATATATCTGACATTCCTGTTCATCGTTTGCAGGTGGATGCAAGTGCAGCGTGCAGGATGAACCCGCTGGCGGCGCTTACCATGGACCGCAGCGGCCTGATGAGAGAGGGTCTGCACATGCACGGTGGGGTGGTCTACCCAGGCATCCGGCCGCTGTCGGCAGACAAAGCTAGGGAGGGCGCAGCTCTGCCCCTTGCCTATGTTGGCGACCGTTTGCCCGACCTGCACTACAAGCCTGACGTTCCGCTGGACAGCAGGAAACCCACCAACGGCTACGTGGGTCTTTATAAAAGCTCTCCCCCAGGCCTGCAGAAGCCCGTGCTGGTGCCAGCGGGGGGTGGGGATGCATTGGGCCTGGACCGTTGCGTGGGGCCAGCTGACAAGCCGTCAGAACTGGGACTGAATGGTAGCAGCAGCTACCTGCACCTCCCCTGGGTCAGCCCCTACACAGACGCAGCGATGTACTCCTATCTTGAGCCGGCAAAGTACACAGCACTCAATATGGCGTCCTTTATGTCTCAAACAAACCCCTACTTACCCCAGCACCTGCCCTACCAGCCTCTGTGTGGAGCTGGGGGCAGCACGGCCAGTGCTGAACGCTTATTTTACGTGCCACCGTACCCCCCTGCCCCCATGTCCTCTCCGCTGCCCCCCCCAATGAGGATTCCTACAGCCACGGTTGCCCCGGCAGCGCTCTCCCCTCTTGTTCAGTGTCAGGAGAAGGGTCTGCAGGGGTTGGGTCCCAGGATCCACCACGAAGCCTCAGCTTTTGGACAGCACTTGCACCAGCAGCCGCCCCAGGCACACCATCCGTCCCACGGGGAGAGGCAGCACGGTAACAGCAAGTCAAGCCGCTTGTCCTCTGGCAAAAGTTCGAACAGCGGAGGTCTACCTGTGGATTCCGCCTCGTCCCCCTGCACAATCTCTCGCCTCCCCCAGCCTTCTGTCCCACCCCCACCCCCTCTCATTGACAGTTCTGTGGACTTCCAGAAGCCACTGCCTCCAGGCCCCCCACCTCCATCATCTTCTGCATCTTCATCATCCTCCTCTTCTTCACCGTCTGCTCCTCACCCATACTACATGACCAGTGCGGCCTCAGAGCATTCCTCCCCAGCCCGGAGCACGAGCCACAGGTCCAAACTGAGGGAGGGGAGCTCGGAACACAGAGCAGCTGGGGCGGAGTGGAAGTCCAGCAAGTCTCCCTCCAAAATGGCCGAAAAGCAGCCTCAGCAGGCTCCTACCAAAGACCCTGCAGATAAACCCTTGGATTTGTCTGCCAAAATGGATTTTGGAGCACCTCCTAATGGATTTCCCCCAAAACTAGACCCCTTTGCCAAACTGGGTCACTCCCCTTCAGCTCGATATGGGCTCCCACCCAGCCGGGAGCATCTGAAGGATACGCTGTCCTCTTCTTCCTCGACCATGATTAGCACTTCATCCAAACCTCCTGAGAGGCCTGAGATCATTAGCACTTTGCACTCATCCTGGGTTGTGCCTGGTCCTGCACCCGCTCTTGTCCCAATCACCGCCCTTAACCCAGACTCAGACCAGAGCAAATGTCCCTCGGTAATTAAAAACAAGAACCTGGAACGCGCATTTCCACAGCAGCGCAGCTCCTCCTGCCCAAGGATTGGGGAGCCCAGTGAGGGCCCTGCTCTGAACCCCACCCCTGTCATCATGACTTCAGCTAGCCGTCCAGCTTCTGCATCCCCCTCCCCCAATGTGAACGGTGAGTGGGCACAGCCCTCACCCAGCCATCTCGAGAAAGACCCAACGGCCGTACACACTGGCAGCCAGACATCATCTGGGAAGCCTGCCAAGGTCCCAAAGAGGTCCGAGACCCAAGACGTCTCTTACACACCGCAGCAGGTGCACCTGGAGAATGGGCACACTCCTAGCCACCTTTACCTGTCCCAGAGTGAGACATTTCTACCCCCAGCCTTGGCGTACAATCGATATCTGCCATATTCAGTCCCCGACAGCATGTCCCTTCCCCATATACCGCTCCCGGGGAAAGGCCCAGTTTACCCTCACCCTGTCTTATTGGGTAGCAACAGCCTCTATCCACCACGCTTGACCCCAAAGCACAGTCTACCCTACGGACTTCCCTCCAGCCACGCGGACTTCTTGACTTACCACGACTCCCAGGAGGTGGTTCATCCCCTGATGTCTCCCCAGTTGACCATGGAGGCCAAGGCCAGCGAACGGCTTGAACGACGGCCCTCCGCCCTGGTCAAACCCCAGCAGAGCGAGAGTCGCCATGCAACCGAGGCTGCTGACAGGGAATACGAGAAGCCGGCCGTCCACGACGCCAAGCGGCACAGCAAGCCCTTGGCAGGCTCCAAGGAGAAGATCACGTGCATTGACTTGATCCAAGTGGATGCAGATGGAGGGTCTCAGGCGACCAGGCATGTCGTCCCCAGTTCCAGGACGGCAGATCATGCCAGGCTTGATGGCAACAGGCAGGGCGACGGCCCTGAAGGCAAGGAGCCAGAGTTGATGCAGCTGCTGCTGTCCGGCCAGGTGGCGGTGCAGAGGGAGGTGGAAGCACAGAGACAGGCAGAGATGTGCGGTGGGCCGCAGCTGATGGACAGGGCTTTACCGAGGCCTACAAGCTGCCAGCGGTACGGGTCCGCGGAGCTCGGCCAGGGCGAGGAGCAGCCCGTGGAACGCTCCATGCCGCAGGACCTGTTGGAGCAGCAGACGCAGCGCTGTGCCAGGACCTCGGGTGACCGCACCTCAGATGAGCGCGAGCCCAGAGGAGAGAGGTGTACTGTTCCGAGCTACATGGAACTCAGTGCGCAGGACCCTGAGGTAGCCGACCCACATGCAGACGACGACGATGGCGAAGGCGGCCATGGCTCGTCCAAGAGCAGGAGGTCCAGCCTGGCCAAGAGGATCGCCAACTCCTCCGGCTATGTGGGCGACCGCTTCAAGTGCATCACCAATGAGCTGTACACAGACTCTAGCAAGCTGAGTCGCGAACAGCGCGCCCTGCAGGTGAGAGCACAGCAATAATTTGCAGCTGCTTTAAAAAACAAATTTAGTAATTCATGCCATCGCTCCAGGGAGAGAAATTCAGAAGTTAACGGGCAGGTTAAGCAGTTTATTGCAGCCGGGAGTCAGGAGTCACCATGCGTCTGGTTGCATTTTTACGTGTTTCTTTGACAGTGGAAGTTAACTAAACAGGTATGCGGAAAGTGAGGGAAATGGCAGTAAGGTGACAGTTAAAATTGTTACTGAGCACTGTGGAGTTGAGCTGTGCTGGTGTGGGCGCTGAGAACGTGTGGGGAGGCATTCCCACTTGGCGCCTTTTTGTTAGGACGTGACCATGATCCCGACCGCTCGGCAGACGTTGCTCGGCCAGGCCGGGCCCCGCCCTGTTGCTGCACAGCCATCTGAGACAGGAGTTTGGCCCTGAGGGGGGTGTGTGGGGTTAATGCAATGCCGCGTCGGGCTTTGCCGCTCGACGGAGCAGAAGCGTGTCTGGCGCAGCCCCAAGGGCTCGTACTGCTGCAGGCTACTGTTAACCCGCAGGTGAGCTGGAGGCTGGGGGGGTGCACAAGGACACCCCCCTCTTTACAGCAAGGGCAGCTTCTCCCCTGAGCCCACGCAGCCAGGCCAGCGACTCGCCTCATCTTGTCAAAGAGCACCACTTTAGCAAAAGCCAGTGTCCCGGAGCGCCATGGCAACGCCTCGCATGAGCAGCGCGGCATGTTCGCCCTCCGTGTCATCGCTAATCGCTTGCGCGCAGACTTCGAGGCCCTGGGCAGGGCTCGTCTGAGCATGCTACATCATCTCATTCAACAGCGTGCGTCATCGGTTTGCAGACCCAAGTGTGTTTGTTTACTCGATTAATTTTCCTCGCCAGTGTAGGGAAATAGACACATTTGGAATAGTTAAACGTGAACACACAGAAACGGTGTTTTCCTGTTTCTGTCCTTTGTTATGGTTTAAGATCCATAACCCTGAACTACAAAAGCTGAATTTTTGAATATGTGCTATGCATTTTACTCGTAATATTCCTAAATGGGTTTAATTTGTGCTAAATGTTTGTGCTCAGATAAGTGGAACAGACGGGGTTTGGCATGCACTCTGTCACCTGAGATGCAGCCATACCGAAGTCATATTTACTCCTGTTTCGTCCTCTTTCCTTGTGTCACTGCATGACGTTGAGGTTTATTTCCAGACTGCGTAATTTAAGAATGTTCATGAAGCTGATGTGATTGACAGACAGATTGAGCACCCATTTTAATTATGTAGATGGAGGGGCTATCCCAAAAGGGGTGGTATGTTAAGTGAACCTGCTGCTGGATGGCTAATCAGTAAATGTTTTTTATTGCTGATAAACTGAATGTGGTCTCAGGCCTCACTGTCGGAGGTGAACCGTGTTGTACAGCCGTGATAAGGAGCCCACGCTGAGAATCCGTGGGATCGCCGCTACGCCCACTCCTTTTTTCCGCATGCCAGCCTGCGTGTGTGGTATTTTGACGCAGTTTTTTTTTTTTTTCTTTCTGGCTGGCTGGAGCAGAAGCAGCGTGGGGGGGGGGCCTCAGTGGAGAGCGATAAAGTGTCATGGCTGCCTTGTGTTTGTGTGCTTTCAGCGAGCAATGCTCCGCTTTTCTGAACTGGAGCTCAAGGAGAAGACCGGCGGCGTGTCGGAGGGCAGGGAGCTGGCGGAGAGCCAGGCAGCGGAAGGCGCCACAGAGGACAGGCTGCAGGGCGGCAGGCCTGGCAACGGGGTGGAGAAGGACGGTAAGGAGGGCGCACGCACGCACACACACCGAATAACAGGCATGAAGAGATGAGCCGTGTTAGCATTTTATACATCTCTCCTGACCATGTGCATGTCGTACGTCCTGCTCTGGTTGTGCTCATGGCTTCATCTGTCCCACGGAGTCGACACTGTGGTGTTAGAGAGAGTGCGTTAACCATCTGGCCAAAGTGTGTGTACACACACACCTACTAGACTCGTATGGGTGCCTCTCCTTTGTTTTTACCTTCTCGAGATTGGATTACACAGCTTCATAAAATCTTCATGTGCAGCTGACTTACATTTTTTACATTTAGTTTTAACCATTTCTGCACAAGATTAAAATGTGTGGTATGTGACTGTGTGAAGATTTGGAACGACCAGAGTGAATGTTCATACTTTGTCAGTGATGACAAGCTTGGGGGGGCAGTGTGACAGCTATTACAAAGTGGGTTTGACCCCACGTTGACCCTGTAGTGCCTTTTTCTCTTCCTGAGTCTGACAGTTAGAGCACCGTTTTTATTTTTTTTAATAATGCGAATGACGAAACCTTTCAGTTGCTATGGGTGAAATGGGCAGTGTTGCCATAGCAACCCCCCCCACAATTTCCACCCCCTCAACCCATTTCTCCAGCCCCCCCCCTTCCCCCACCACCCTCGGATGTAGTGTTGCCATAGTGCAAACACGGTAATAAATTATGGGATGTGTGTTGTCGTGAGTCATATGACACTGTTCACGGCTGTGATCTGAAACCACAGGCAGTGGAGCCTGGTGTGCGTGTGCGTGCGCATGTGTGGGGCAGGTGGCTGTCTGGGGCCTGATTTCGTACCTCGACCAGTGCAGGGGCATTTTTTACGGTCAGCAGGATTTGATCTGTTGTGCTGCTCTTCACTCCAGCTGTGCTTATCCCTGCAGCGTTACCCCTACACCCAAACTGTTCCTAGCACTCCGTAAAGCCCTCCCCACACCAAGAATCAAGGAGGAGGTCACTGCTCTGTGTCACTACGCACTTGTGCTGGATCTGAGCCCAGTCTGTTTTGGCCTAATTAAGGGAGAGGGAGAGAAGAAGAGGGGTTTTACAGGCCCAGTTATGTTCTGTGAGGAGACGATTGTGATGAAGGTCAAGAAACACGACAGATGTTGCTCAGGTTTTTGTTTGAGTGTTGCATCACACAGTCCTCCTGGTGTTGTCGAGGCTTGGCGTGAGAGCAGGTCCGTGTGCAGGAGACCCACTGTTTACTGGAATGTCACCGTTAGGGAGCTGTGTGCTGACTGGCTGTCGTGTCGCCCCCCCCTCGCAGTCCCAGCAGGCATCCGGCCCTTGTGCGGTAACAATCGAGTGCCGGTCCTTCAGCGGTGCATGCCATTGGGTGGAGCAACACTCGTCCGGGAGTGGGAGGGGCATCCGCCTGCACCAATGGACACCAATCACGGCACAGCACTTGCCAGCAAGCGGCCGCACATGGACGAGGCAGAGGAGGACGACGAGGAAGAGCGTATGGGAGTCCTGGCTAAAAGGCCCAGAGTGGTTGCTGGTACGTACCCTTGCTGCACATTGTCCCGTGACCCCCCCATCCCATTCCATCCCTTTCACAAGGTTGGCCGTTAGCAGACAGAACACTGGGTCTGTGTGTGTGAGCACGATTTCTGCGTCTCCCTGCCCTGGGGAGGCAGGGTTTGTCACAGGACAGTAGGCTCACTCTGTCACCCCCCTTCCCCCATCGAGCTCCTCCTGTCTCTGTACACCACAGTGTGAATGGACAGAGCTGGGCGTGTTGCTGGTTTGTGATGGGGGCGGGTGCTGGACAGATTCGGCTTTCAGTTGATTGACGTGTTTGCGTTTCGGTCCGGTAATTAGACTTTGTTTAAGACTCCCCCGCAAATTACACGGTCTGGTTGTGCGTTCTCTTCCTCCGAGCCCTCCTCAGAGACGCGAACTACGTGAGATTTCTTCACGTCTCCACTTGGAATTTCAGTTCCGAAAGAAGTGCTTAAAATTAGCATTTATTTTGCATTTGCGAGAGGCTACACGTGACCGGCTGTTTTCTTCGACTGGAACATTTTGCCTGCAATTAATTTAACCCCAGAAGATCCCTTACGCTGCTTAAAAAAAAAAAAACCCCATCGGTCTCTTCATTGTCTGCTGGAGGGATGGAGATGAAGTGGTCCACATTCATCAGAGCACTCAGAGACCTTCTGACCAGAGAGGTTTGGCACTGTCGGAAGGGAGGCAGAGAATCCAAACTTCACTTGGGGAGTCACAACCTTTAGAGGTTAAAAGGACGGCGGTACAGCCCCTCCCCCCACACTAATCGCAGCAGCCCTCATGTGGAAGAGGGGGGAGTGATGCAAGCTAGCTGGTAAATTTTTTTTTTTTTTAAGTCGGAATGTTTATTGGGAGTGGTGAGGTGAAGGGTGGGGGATTGGACAGAGCAAATGTTCCCAGAACTCCCCACCCCACCCCACACACATACACACACACACACACACACAAGCTCCTCATTAATTCCAGTTGTCTCTTCAGATGTCTGGTCCGACGGGGGTGTCGGCCATACTCCTGAGCTGGTCTCAGAGGGAACGCGGAACCTGAAGGTACGCATCGACCTGAAGCTGGCCCGACCCTGCCATCTGCAGCACCTCCTGGAGCTCTGGCAGAGGTCGGAGGTCAGCGCTGACCTCCCCCCGCCACGCGAGCCTGCTTTTCCGCCGCCCCTGGCCCCGGCCCACGATGCAAGACAGCGTGCCTGGCCCGGTCAGCAGGAGCCGCACCCCCCTGACGGAAAGGTCAGGAGCGGCCTCCTGGACACACAGCTCGCCGTGAAGAGGCCAGACGTAAATAGCAGCTGGCGCGATTCGGCACCCTGTAACCCCGATGCCAACCAAGGTACGCTGACCTGGGCACCATCGGGGGCTTCTGCTGGTGATGCTGCCTTTTGTCACAGACGTGTAAAGGGGGCGGATGCAGAGCAGGGGGGTGTTTTCTGCCATGCCACAGGGCAGACACACCCTTGCACCACAGAAGACACAATCACCCCCCTCCCCTGCACATTTTCAAATAGCAAATTCACATTCTTATTTTACAGTGAGTGACATTCACATGTGCATTCTCTGTCAAACACTAAAACACATGAGAATTTTTGGGGCAGTTGATGGCTTCCTTCCACAAAAGGCCTCTTACACGTTGGTCCTATCAGAGGGAAACTTTGAGAAGTGGATTACTGAGGTTGGCAGCACAGCTGGGTACTTCAGCTGCCATGACAGTCAGGCAATGATGTTCAGTTCAATTTATTTGTATATAGCGCCTTTCACAACAAGTTTTCTCAAAGCACTTATTACCTTTGCCCTCCCTCTGGCTCTGCCTGCCTCCCCCCCCTCTTTTTCTGTCTTTCTCTCTCTCTATCTCTCTCTCCCCCCTCTCTCTTTCTGTCTCTCTCTCTGTCTCTCTCTCTCTCTATCTCTCTCTCCCCCCCTCTCTCTCTGTCTCTCTCTCTCCCCCCTCTCTCTTTCTGTCTCTGACTGACTCACCCTGTTCAGAGAGGGAGGTTGCAGAAAATCAAACTGAAAAAAATACAAAATGATAGTTGTAGCAGAACACAGCCCCCCCCCCCTCCGCCCACCACGGTCCATGTTCTGGAGTCTCAGAATCGTTTCCAACCATCAGGTGGAAAAAAGAGTGAGAGGCAGGAGGAAAAAACACAGCGCTGTTGAGCTGAGTGCAGTGCTGTGGACTTCTGGCACGCTGCTCCGTGCTGCGCTGCTCCGCGCCTTCCTCTTGGACCGGCGCCAGGGGTAGTGTCTCGGGCAGCTGACGGCGCCGCTCACTGCACCCAGCCTGTCTCGTTAATGGCACCGCTCGGATGACGTGCGTCTCGAAATAATGAGCCGTGCCAGAACACGGTCCGTGCCCAATCTCTCGGATAGCGCCACACCACCATGCTGTTCCGCCAGCCTCGAGCAGTAAGCTGCCGAGCCTGTTTGTTTTTTTATTTTATAAATAACCAGTTTAACATTGTCTTTTCTGTGCCCTTGAGACAGCCTCACACTTGTTATTGTGAGGGAGAGGTCTTCCTTGCCAACCCCCTCCCTGACGTTCTGAAATTACAACAAATCTTTAGTGTCTTGGAGTGTCAATGTTAACTGCCCCAGAACCTGGTTATGGCTGCATTTCTGTTGGTACTGATAGTCTGAAAAGGAATCTAGACTCATTTTTGTGTTTAACAGCAAATTACGAGGAGATTTGAAACATTTGTGAAGCTGTGGTCAGTGTTTAGTGGCTGATATGCAGGTGGAGGTGTTTGTTTCTGGTAAAAGTCCTTCAGTTCTGCTGGACTGCAGTCCTGTTTGATTGGGAGCTTCTAAAATGGAGCCGATTTCTCAAGGTGTGCGCGGTAATTGGAGACGCGGCTAAGCACGCCCGGCAGACTGCCACACATTTTGTGTGTGTGTGTGTGGAGGGGGGTGGAAGAAGAGGAGGGGGGGGAAAACAATCTTTTAACGGCTTTCCCTGGGGGTGCGTAGGGTAGGGCATTAATTAGGCACTGTTGGAGAAGCGCTTTACACAGGCGTGTTCAGCGCTGTACAGGGAATCGTGTGGGGAACACCCCCCCCCCCCCACGAAAAGCGGGAGGCAGCTGGCACACGGACGGTGCACAGACACACGCAGCGGAAACGCTGCTGCCGTGCACACAAAGACAGGCGTCTTCGGCGTGATGCGACTGGCAGATGTTCCTTCTCCAATGGGGAATCATGCAATAACTAAAATGGGCCGTTTCCTGGGGGGTTCTGAGTTTGCCTCTGCAATGGGGTGTGCAGTGCCAGTGACCTGGACCTCCTGCCCCCCCTCCACAGCTGGTTAGGGAGCCGGTACCGTTGGTGGTTACTGCAGCATGTGTATGTGCATGTCGGACAGGAAAACCTTTTTTGTTTCACTCCAGCCGTCGTTTCCATCCCTGCGCCCCCCCACTCGCTGGGAGCTGCGTGTGCTCTGAGACGCGTCTCAATAAATAATTTACCAGATGTGGGGAGGATCATGACTACATTTCATAAAAGGCTTTTCTTAAGACTGTTGGAGGGGGCTCTGGCAGCTGCAGTTTGCCTCTTGTGGCTGTGTCTGTACTGCTGGGGTAGGACCGGGGGCCAGGGGTGCTGTGTCTGTACTGCTGGGGTAGGACCGGGGGCCAGGGGTGCTGTGTCTGTGCTGCTGGGGTAGGACCGGGGGCCAGGGGTGCTGTGTCTGTGCTGCTGGGGTAGGACTGGGGGTCAGGGGTGCTGGTGCTGTGGCTACAGACACACTCTTCATTCTGGTCTGTCTGTCTCACTTTCTCTGTCCTGATCTCTTGTTGTTGCTCTCTCTCTCTGTCTCTCCCCACCCCGTGTCTCTCTCTCTCTCTCTCTCTCTCTCTCTCTCTCTCTCTCTCTCTGTCCCACTTTGATTTAGTGTCTTTGCGTTCACCCCCCTCCCCAAGGCAAACTACTCATTTGATCTGTTGGTGCCGCAGTGTCTTTTCAGGAACAAAAAGATGGGAATATAAATGTACAAATGTACTGTCTCACTCACTCACACACACACACACACACACACACACACACCATTTTAGTTTTCTACATTGCCTTGTCTTGAAATCAGTGTCTTCCTGTTTGCACTCCTGAGTTTAGTTTTCTCCTTGCAGAGAAGAATCCTATTAAGGTACAAGTTTCATTCTTCCCTCCGGTCCCCCCCCGCCATGTCCACTTTATGAAGACACACGTGTTTTGTGTTTAGTTTAATGCACTCAGGTGAAGTTTCTACTCTGTGGCCCGCATTGCTTCTTCTGAACTGTTACAGTGACGCTACCAAATGTCTTTCTGCAGGTCTTCCACCTGCTCCCCTTGCCTACTTGCAGGGGAGCCCTAAGGAACCTCCGTCCCCAGGTGATGGAGCAGCCCCCCCACTGCCAGACAAGCGGCAACATCCACGGGGTGCGGACAGGGAGGCAGAGCAACGGGTGCGACGCCTGTGTGACCCCGACAAACCTAAGGGCAAGCGGCCATGTAAAACCAAACACCTGAGCCCACAGGAGCGCCGCAGGGCCGTCCAGAACAGCCGGGACGGCCCAGAGCTGGAGTTCCCCCCACAACCAGTGTCAGAGCCCCAGGTGAGCACCACTGCCCCCCTCCCCCGTCTCTGTGAGCCACGCTGGGCTCCCAGCGTGTCTGTCTCTCTGACCGCCTCCTGCACTGAAACATAATCCCCCCCCAGGGCAGTGCCACAGGGTGCAGGAGGGAGGGGGCACCGTCAGGGTCGACTCAACACCCTTAGATCTGTACTTGCGAGTTCTTTCCTATAGAGCTGCTGAAATCCGGGGCATTGTGCATTCTTGTCATTGGCTGGCGGCTGGGTGACCTCGGGCTGAGAGCACGCCGGTCCGGCGCTAAGGCGACGCCACAAACCACGGAATCGCGGCCTTCGTCCTTGTCAAGAACACGTCTGCTGAGCCACTGTGGGCGCCAAGGGCACTGTGGAGAGGCCAAATGGAAGGCTTGTTTTCAATCACAGGGATAACCCCTCCTCCTGCACACACACACACACACACACACACACACACACACACACGTGCGCACACACACACGCACACTTGCGCCTGTAAACTCCCCCCGCTGCCCCGCCTGCTCCGGCACTCTGAGTGGATTGCAGCCCAGGCCGCGCAGACGGCTGCTGCAGCGTGTAATTCCACCGGGGTGGGCCGTCAGCGCAGCCTGTGTGAGCGTCCTGCCAGAACGGCGGGATGGCCGCCAGCCCCCTGCCAGACCCGGCACCCCTCCCTGTTTTCCATCCCGCTGCTGCGATTCTCCACAGAGAGACCTGCTCCGCTGAACCGTCACCTTGTTTCCTGTTCGGCTTTTCCCTGGCTGTGACCGGACTGCTGACGGACATTTGTCCTCAAACAGCAGGCGCCCGGTCCTTACTGAGAAGCTGCCCCATCCCCCATCAGGACAGAGAAAATACAAACAACAGGAGGAAGGAAAGCCTGTGAAAGTTCTGTGGGCTCTCTGTGGCTCCAGGGCTAAAATGGGCCTAAGTACACCATACCATGACCTGCATTGTTTGAGGTTTTGACCATGTGACCCAGGAGGGCCAGTTTGTATTGCTGGCTGGGGCACGTGACAGGCTGCTGCGGCGTGAAACATAACCCCGAGGGACAGTCACATTTATTAATGTGTGCTATACCCCCCCAGTGCTGTCATGGCTAGGAATAATTAGCTCTCTCCCTTAGCCGGGCACATATGTGATAACCCTCTGTTCAGGCTTTTTTAAAGGCCTCCCCCCAGCTCCATGCACCCACTGCGCTGTGGAACGCCGCAGCAATTTGTGAAGGAAGTCGCCCCGCTATCCTAAAAATCTTCTTGTCTGCCAGCCAGGAAAACAGGGTGTGTGAAACAAGAGGCACGTTTTTTGCCCCCCACATCCCCCCTGCCAGCTTTTTCTTTTTGGTGTGCTGCCTCTGTTGGACCTGTCCCATATCTACCCTTCTTCCTGAACAGGCCACTCTGAGGCGGTCTGCAGATGCAAGGCCAGCATCGCCGCGTTACCATGACGACCCTCCCGTGAAGCCATGCCCCCCCTCGCCATGCCCCGCCGCTCCCCCGACCGCCATCCAGTCGCTGCCCTCACAGCCGTCGCCACTGCCAGCTGGGAACCCCCCGGCGGAGACGGCGGCAAGCCGGCCCATGCCCCCGGAGGCACGGAGACTCATCGTAAACAAGAACGCTGGAGAAACTCTGCTGCAGAGAGCGGCACGGCTCGGCTATGAGGTAACTCACTTTTTATCCTCCTTTTCTGCTCCCTGACCCCCCCCTCCACCTCAGTCGTAGGTGGTAATCATAGCCAGGCTTGCTTGCGTGCCTGGCTTCCCTTGGTCAGAGCCCCCCCTCCCCCAGCACCTCATTAAATTCTCCATGAGGCCAAGCGTGACATGCGAGATCTCGACAGGCACGGTGCGATCGTTTAGCCTTGCGCTGTGCTGCTGCTTGCTCTCTCTCACTCGCCCGCCCGTTCTCTTCTCTGCTCTCTCTCCTGCTCTCTGTCACCCGCTCTCTGTCGCCCGCCCGCTCTCTCTCCCGCTCTCTCACCCACTCTCTGTCTCCCGCCCGCTGTCTCTCCCACTCTTTCTCCCGCTCTCTCTCCCATTTTCTTTCACCCGGCTGCTCTCTCTCCCGCTCTCTGTCGCCCGTCCACTCTCTCTCCCGCTCTCTTTCTCCCGCCCGCTCTCTCTCCCGCTCTCTTTCTCCCGCCCGCTCTCTGTCGCCCGCCCACTCTCTCTCCCGCTCTCTCTCGCCCGGCCACTCTCTCTCGCCCGGCCACTCTCTCTCCCGCTCTCTGTCGCGTCTCCGCTCCCCTTTTTTGAGCTTTGTCTCTTTCCGTCTGTCTCAGCTCCAGGGTTGTCTCGCAGGACTTTTAACCCTTGCACATTCACGGACAAAAATTTCCTGCTATTTTTTTTTTCCCTCCCCTCCCCTCTGGCTTTGACTAATTTTCTGCCCATGTGAAAATGGTAGCCAGAGGGGTGGCATATAAGTTGAGGATTTCTTTAAGCAGACCAGCATGAGAAAAGGCAGCATAGTGTTAAGGTTACAGACTCAAAGCACCGCAAGTGCTCAAAGAATGAAGAAGTTGAATGTAAATATTTTGAGCACGCTTCTGGGGTCGTGTCTTTCAGAGTGTCCGAGGTCCGCAAGGACAGACAGAATGAGGCACAAATTAAAATGACAGCTGAAAAAACACAAAGCACTTAAGTAATGCTGGGAAAGAGGTAAACAGCACAAAAAAGACCTTCTAGAGCTTTCTTTGTTTCAGTGTTGTGTGTGCACGCGCGCGCGTGCGTGCGTGCGTGTGCGAGCGTGCGTGTAAAGGGCCCATTACAGCACGGTTAATGACGACCCCTCCCTTGCCCCCCTTCTCCGCGTCGCAGGCAGAGCAGCTGCGGTGTGTCAGCGTGCTGGCCCGCTCCGAGATCGCGGCTTGTTTACTGGGACAGGACGAAGGCCCCGCCTCCACATCCCGCTGCGCTGTCTGATCGCACGCCGCGCTCCCCCTCCCTCGCTCCCTTTCCTCTTTGACGAACACCCTCATGCTTTGAGCGCCTGTCGCTGCTTTGTTCCCCCCCACCCCCCGAACAGCCACACGCTTCCCTTCCTTTCGTTTGTCCTCTCGCCTCGCGCTTCACCCTCACAGACCTCCTCTGTGTTTGCTGCCCAGAGATAAGGGGCTGTGTGTGTGTGTGCGTGTGTGTGTGTGTGTGTGTGCGTGCGTGCGTGCGTGCGTGCGTGGATGCATGATTAGTTACATGGCTGTATGTCTCCCAATATCTGTTTACGTGGGCACGTGTGTACACACACACACACACACACACACACACTGACACACAGCCCCCCTTCCCTAGCCCACGTTGGCAGCGCTGTTTCAGGAGAAATTGCTCTTTGCCATTAAAGCTCTATCAGTTATCTGACAAGTGCACTCCGCCATCCGCCGCTAAATTAATCTTCCTGGTGAAGGTGCTTTCTGAGGAAGGTGCTAAATAGGTGCTGTTTTAGACCATTAGCTGCCTGCCATGCGTATGCCTTGCTCTGGGAAATAGCCCCTGTGTCAGGGCCCCTTAATTGGCACCAGGCTTTGGAATATGTCTGGGGGTGCTTGATGGGGGGGGTCATGGTGATGAACGTGATATCTTGCTTCAGGACAGACCAGCATGTGTCTCCTCCCCTGTGTTTGGACTGGAAGGTCTGTTGTTCTTCTGCAAAAACACCATTCTAATATTCAGCAACACCCCCCATTGTGTGGAAAGGGGCTACATTAACGACTGGTTTAAATATAGATGCAGATTTTTCCTGACAGGAGTTCGTCGTGGTCGTCTGTGCATGCGGAGTATAAATTGTGTGAGCGTGAGGCTGGTGTCACACTGTGTGACTTGTGTAACGTACTGCGTGGTTCGCTGGGCACAGCGTCCAGGTGTTTGGCAGCCTGGGTGTTTAGTTTCCTCCTCTTTACCTTGGCGAGGTCACTGTCTCAGGACCACCTCAGCCTCTTGTGTGCCCAGTGCTCAGCCGCTTGTTTTTCTAGCCTTAGCACCCCCACCTCCCCCCCGGCAGGAAGCACTGCTCCAACTGCCAGTGTGTGATAAGCCATCAGCGGGTCCCTGGGACTGGGGGTGGTGCACAGCAGACCCTCAGGCCTGAAAAGCCTACGGCGAAGCCTCAGATCCTGGGCTGTTAGAGGAAGTGCAGCTCAACACTCACCGTGCTTCTACCTGCCTTGCTGCTGAGCTCGAAGCACACTCGCGTTCAGCTGTGTGTGTGTGTGTGTGTGTGTGTGTGTGTGTGTGTGTGTGTCAGTGTGAGCGTGCTGTCCGTTGACCTTTGCCCATTGACGTGATCCCCACCTGAATTGCCCTTATCTCCCCCACTGGCTGATGGGAAATGTTGACACGAGCTGCCATTTTGTGTTTGTTGGCGTGTGACTGCACTGTGCGGAAGTCCTGGCTTCTGCGGTGCCCAGTCATATGATTACAGGAGCCCGCTCATCATTTCATTCATCCCCTCACCAACCCCTGTGAGGATCAGCACCCTGTTGTGCTAATGGCTCTGTTCTGCCAAATGTCCGAGCATTCTTCACCACGCTCTCTGTGTCTGTCACAAGCATACGCACGTGCACGCGCACACACACACACACACACACACACACACACACACACACACATCCGCACTCCGCCCCCTCCTCCTCTCATTCTTTTATCATCGATCTGAGTCTGCTGTGCTCCGATCGTATTCGATGGCCTTGCTAGGAGCAAGTACGC
>JABJVR010000063.1:499894-524686 GCA_025773905.1 Chitala chitala
AGTATAGTGATGGAGGGCTTCCTGCTCTGTGAGTTAGTCCCAGGTCCCGTACACACACGCACACACACACACACACACACACACACACACACACACACACACCCACCCACCCACCCTACCTGTCCCTGTCTGACCCGCCTTCACAAAACTCACTGGGGCTCAGTTGGAACAGACTGACGTTCTGGAAAGTGGGTTCTTTTGGGAACAGCAGCTAATTGTATTTATTTTGAGGGAAAGTTCTCTGATGAATGTTAAGATGCATTAGAGTTTTTCCTGACTGAAGATCCGTGTCCAGTGATTTAACAGAAGTGAGTGAGAGAGGCCAGTGACTCGTGTAGATCACTCTGTACTGGGAGCACTGGGAGCACAGGGAGGGCTGGCACCATTGGCCATACAGGGTCCTGCTTTCCTCTCAGATGCCTCACCTATACGTGCCTGCATCCTGTGCCCTGGGCTGGATCTGTGCTGTCCCTGGCACCTGTCTCTCCACTGCCTAACGAGTAGACTGCAATTACTTTTGCAGACTGTCCCGGCAGACCTGCCCCCCTCCCTCCCCCTGGATCATGTGGGAGTCGTTAATCCCAGAGAGCCGCGCCAAGCGTCCGGCGCCGCCAGCCATGGCCCGCTGCCCAGTGTGGGTTCTGTCAGAGCACGCTAGCCTGCAGGCGCGCAGACGCATGTGTGCGTGCGCGCGCACACGCATGCACGCACACACACACGCAAAGCTCCAGGGCTAAAACAGTAGCGCTACGTCCTCAGACAGCCACAGTGATTCCCTGCCTCGGCGCATCAGACTCTCCTCTCAGAGACAGGGCTGCCTGCCCCCGGCTTTGCCAGCTGTGCTGCTGGGATTAACTGGGACGAGTAAATCCTAATTTCCCCAACAAAGGTAAGGGGGGGTGCGGCTCCAGTTTAATGAGCTGCCAGAGCAGCTGCCTGCCTGACTGGGACCAGGCTGTGTCGCAGCCAAAACCATTTCCATAATCTTACCTAATGGGATCAAAGTGCCGTTTTAGTTTCCTGTGCAGAAAATTTCAAGTCGGTAATGCTGCTCGTGCACGGCGTCTGAGCCTGGCCTTTCTTGCTGTTCCTCCTCTTCCTCTTTGTTCCTGTTCTTCATGGACACACATACACACACACACACACACACACACTACACGGCCCACTCCTCGCTGCTGGTGTACACCAGCCTGGTTTCAGAAGGTCCCAGCTGGTTTGCTGGCTCTTTAAAGCGCGGGTGCTGCGCCTTGACTCGTGAGTCGGGTGCAGTGCAGCTTTCTTGGCAGTAAGCGTGTGTATACACACTCGGCTCTCTCTCGCATGCACTCCCCTGTCCTTTACGGTGAGATGTGAGCCACCGAGCAGACTGTATCAGCTGGCTATAGGTGAAGTGCAGAGGACGGGACCCTCTGTTTGAGTGGTGTAGCAACAATAAATGGGGACGTGGCTGAGGCGATGCTGATTTATCTCTCCTCCCCCCAGTTTGTTTTCTCACCTTGGATTGGACAGGGACTGGGAAGGCTGGTTCTCATCGTGTAGTGCAGGTGCCCTCTGCTCCGGGTGTGTGTGTGTGTGTGTGTGTGTGTGTGTGGGGGGGGTCCACATTAATCAGGCCAGCACACTCTCACACAGTTTCTCTGATGGCTTTGTGGGGTGTTGAATAACCACTGTCACCATGTGACACCCAGCTGCAGCCATTTATACCCCCTGTGAGGGGGGAGGTGTTTGGTCACGGTCTCTCTGTGTACTTGTGCTGATTTTCTGCTGGACTGGTTTCCAAGCAGGACGCTCCCAGCAGGGCTGTGTTTGGCGGGGGGAGGGTGTTACAGAATGACCGGATCATGAGGTCCGCTGCTGTCCCCTCCCAGCAGGGCTGTGTTTGGCGGGGGGAGGGTGTTACAGAATGACTGGATCATGAGCTCCGCTGCTGTCCCCTCCCAGCAGGGCTGTGTTTGGCGGGGGGAGGGTGTTACAGAATGACCGGATCATGAGCTCCGCTGCTGTCCCCTCCCAGCAGGGCTGTGTTTGGCAGGGGGAGGGTGTTACAGAATGACCGGATCATGAGCTCCGCTGCTATCCCCTCTGTCTCTGCAGATTATTTTGCTGACCTGCAGGGCCGTGAAGATGACGACCCCAAGCTCCGCTGGGACTTCTATGGCAGCTCGGTGTGCGGTGAGTCTCGCCACGTCGTGGCCGCAGGTGGACAGCTGAAGGCCCATTGATCTGGGGAACTTCAGGACACAACACCAAGCTCCTCCTTACTCTCCATTGATAATTTTTCCTTCTGCTCATTAAAACGACCAACTAAGACTGTCGAATGGGAGGCACGACCCCATACTGAAAAAGCATGTCTTCTGAGCTCTGACCCTGGCTGTGCTCCCCCCCCCCCCCAGCTGCCGCATGTTTTTCCAAATTCCTGGAGTGACGCTGTGCTGCTGAGATCCTTTCCCTGGCAGGCTGCTCGTTATTTCTGGCCTCTGGGGGTGGGGGCGGTAATGAATGGGGAAAAACAAGCCAGCGTGTAAAAGTGGAGCCTGAAACAGTGGGTCATAGCTCACCGACGCGTCCTTGGGGGGCCGTCGGGAACACAGGAAACTCACTGTGCCTCTGGGATGCCCGTTTATTCTGCAGGATGGGGGGGGGGGGACAGCAGACACACACACACACACACACACACACACACACACGCGCGCACACTCTGAAGCATCCCTGCAAATTAAAATGAGATTTGGAGTAAGTGGGTATTGGAGGAGCCGAGGGAATGGATCAGTTTGGGCAGAAACTGTAGCGTTTCAGAACAGCACTGACCAGTAGCCCCAGTGCACTGAAAGCTGTGTGTGTAAATTATTCAGGAGGCACTGGGGGGTAACCAGCCTGGCTTCTGGCAGGGGCAGCTGGGTCAGAACTCCAGGGGTTGTTAGGGGAGATGCCTAGTGATGCCCTCCTCCCCCCTGACGGTTAGGTGCACTCTGTCTGTTATTCACGTGTCAGCCACAGGCACCCCTCGCTGGCCCTCACCTTTCTTCTTGACCGTTGTTTCCAGAGCCAGCCGAGGACCCGGCCACCCTCAACATCTTGGCCGACCCCCCTGGACCAGAGGAGGATGAGGACGAGCAGCAGAGAGGGGTGTTTGAGTTTGAGTTCTCTGACCGACCCCTTCTACCCTGCTACAACATCCAAGTGTCTCTTTCTCGAGGGTGAGATACGATTGCACTCATCTGCTTGTTCACTGCAACTGTTATTGTCTCGCTTTTTAAACAAAGCTTTTTCCTCTGTGGAATTCACTTCCCGCATATTGTCAGATATAAATATTCAGTCGCCCATTTCATTTTGCACTATTATTTCACCAAGACTCTGGCGTTAGTGAAATAACGATACGCGGTATCTCCTCACGTTTCTAAGTCATGAGCCGAGTTGCCGTTTGAATGGTCCGTCTCACTCCTAGTCACCTGCCTATCACAACAGGAATCTGCATCTGTTAATCGTCAGTAATCGGGGACGATCCATCAGTCTGGTCTTTTATTAAACATTGAGTTTTAGGGCTGGTAATTACCAGTCACCCAGACTCCTCAGCCTGCCTGGCTAACTGTTCTTGTTTAGGGCTTTTAATTAAATGACCAAGGGTCATTATTACCGCGGTATTGATAAAGTAATAAGTCTCACCAAGGGGCTGGGGGGGCTCATAATCCAGCTCTTGGCTGAGGACTGTCACCGAGGAAGGAAGGAAGTAATTTGAAGAGGTTGGGGTAAGGATCGGGTGGGGGTTGCCGTGTCAGCGTATTACTATGGGATGCGAGTGGTCGCAGCGTAGTGTAATGTAGCCTGTGAGGAACAAAAGGGAAATAGGGAACCAGCCAAAGGCGGATGTGTGTACAGCTGTGTGTATGAAGCACCTGGCCAGTCACACTCCTCATTCACATGTACCTCTCCCACCTTGTCCGCTTGCTTTTGCCCCACTGTCGTCTTCCCTCATCTTCTACCTCTTACCCCTCCGTGTCCCCCAACACCAGCTCCAATCTGATGCACTATCAATCTCTTGAGATGCTCCCTGCATCAAACCCCTCTGTCCAGCATCACCCCCATATGCGGTACTCAAAAAAAAAAAACTAAAATCCCCAGTCTTCAAATGATTTCAAGTGTCATCAGCTGGACAGGATCTCCTACGTAAGTGTGTGTGTGTACGTGCACGCGTGCACCTGCGTTTCTGCTTGTCTGGGTCAGTGTGGCAGCTCAGACATCTGCGTAACCCGTCATCAGACACGAGGGTCGCCTAAGTGCAGAACACAAAATGGGGCAAAAGGAAAAAAAACATAATCCAATTTAAAACGAGTATTTCAGATGAAAAGAGAATTAGGCAGCGCTTTACTCAGCATGTCCTGACGTGCCTCCTGCCTCCATCGCAGGCCGCGGAACTGGCTGCTGCTGTCGGACGTGCTGAAGAGGCTTCGCATGTCGGCGCGGGCGTTCCGCACGGCGTTTGCACACATCGAGGTGGCCACCGTCACCGAGGCGGAGTTCTACAAACAGGCGTCTCTCAGCCAACTCTTCTCCTGCCCCGAGGAGCTTGAGGGCTTCACACCCAACAGCACACAGCTGTTGGACCTGGTGGAGATTAGCAGTGAGCTCGCCATGCTCCTTGGGTCCTCCGTGGAGCGACTGGACAGCCGCTGGGATCCCGTGGCGGCTTTGTGACACACATGTGTGCACGTGCACACGCACACCGGAATGCAGAAACCTGTACATTTTGTGTAGATACAGGGTCCAAGCCTGGACTTCGTTGTGGGACTATTCTAGAGGATGACCAGAGCCCTGGACCTTACGGAAAGACTTAATTTAACAATGCTTATTTTTATAAATATATCTTTTGCTTTGTCTTATTTTATATGTGTGTGTGTGTGTGTGTGTGTGTGTGTGTATGCAGTCCATATTTCTCTTCCTTGGTGAAAATGGCAACATTTTCCCACTGCGTATTTTAGCACGTAGACGTTGGAGCTGCTAGCTGCCGTTGATTTAAAAGAAATTCTCAATTTTAGTCCAAGTACATCTCCACAGGACTGCAGTGCAAAGCGATTTATATATTTTATTCTAATTTACCGAGTGCACTTCATTTTCAGTTTACACACCGCCTGCTCTGGTGGATGAATATATAAAGCATATGGTTTGAAGTTGAAGCTATTTTTGAATTATGAGTTCATATCTGAAGGAGCAATGCCTACTAAGATGTCCAACCTCAATGCTCCATGTTTCAAAACCAGTTAATTCCTTTGTTCCCATTTGGCTTTACTGTTGCCTCTTATTTAAGATGAGAAATCTAAGATATTTTCAAGTGTTTTTGTAAACTACTAAATAACTTTTAAGATACTAAGTAATATGTTTGGCAGGTAACTGGCTTGAACTTGTAAATAACGGTGAGAATTGCAGTAATTGTTTCTGACCAGTGTGCTTGTTTTTGGAGATGTTTAAACTTTGTAATTAAAAAGTTACCCCATCATTTGTATTTATATTTTACAAAAAAAAAAAAAAAAAAGTTTATTTAAAATAAATGGCAATAAAGCCTAAGTGATACATACGATGCGAATCCCGTTAAATATTCCTTTTCATAACTAGAATTACATTCGAATCGCATTCCACCAAGACCGGTTCGGATCCTCTCACGTGATTATTTTTATTTTCTTGTGAGTTACTTTTAAAAAAGGCATAGGTTGTTCATGTGTGAATTATTTTTCCATATCACCCTTGTAAGGTTAATCTAAAAAATGTGTTAGAAGGTAAAATTCCCATCTTTACAGTTAAGACAGTTGTGTTTCCGTGCACCAAACACTCGTGTCGTGTGTAATTCTGAAAAAAACAGTTTGTTGAGTGTCTTTCACATGCGTTATACCGTGTCCATACTGGAATTTAATCATTAGGCAAACTCGGTTGCTATTTCGTGCGTTTATTAGCGTGGATCTCACTCTGCAGAAGGTAAAATATCTCTTCACCCCATTTACTGGACTCTTTGAAGCCTCAGAATGAAATTTAGGAGCCAGCAGTCTGAATAATTTCCTGGAACCGCCAGGCATTTTAATGGCCACGTGAGGCGTAATTAAATCTGGGTTAAATGTGGTAAGTGGTATAAACAGGGCAGAGACAGTATGGGTGGAGACTGCGCGCACATGGGATTTAAACACATTGGTTCTGGCATTCAGCGTTTGCTGTCAGACGGTACAAGTGACCATAACATGATTTCAGTGGTTCAACCACGTTCCAGTAGTATATTCTGTCCTGTGATACAAAACCTGCAACTGCTGCGTCGTGCAATTCTGCACCAGCTATTCATAGTAACTGGCATCTGAGTGGTTATGCAGCCAGTTACCGTGTCTTTGATGTGCGATGAATCCAAATGGTGCAAGTCTTTGAGAGTCAGTAACTGGCCATTTAGGCTGAATATAACAGCATCCGGGTACTAAGGACTCTATTTTCCTCTTAAAGAAGACTTGTTGATTTTTACTTAAATATCTATTGACTAATTGTCGATTTAAAAAAATACATAGCAATCACATGAAATCCGCCTGTCGTTCTGACGATCAGTATTATAACAGTCAGACGGAGAAGCAGCCATCGATGCGTTGGCGTAGCATCACCGTGCACATGTAATGGCTTATACATCCCCGACGTTTTACACCTCATTCAGAAAGTGTAAGAAATAATCAAATTAAAATACTTAATAACGTGCATTAAGGCTTGCTTTAAATTGTTAACAGATGCGGTCATACTAGATGGCCTCTCTGACACCAGCCGCACGGCAACCCAGCGCCGTACGAGGTGTGACGCGTGGGGTCACTTTCAGCGCTGTGCGCCGCAGAGGCCGAGCCGCATTCACTGGCGAAATCAGCAACAAGAACACGGAAACGCGGCATCCTCGCTGTCTGTGCGACACAAATCAAGAATAGTGTACACACTTCGGTTAACTTCTGCTCAGCGATACGACCATAAAATAACCGCAACAGAAAACGTCTTGAATGCAGAACTAATATATGAGCTACCAGTTTTTTCAGCAAATGGGCTATTTCTGTAGATTTAGGGCAAAGTAGAAACAAAAACAAATCGCCTCATAATTATAAAACGCTAAAACAGAAATACCGGAGCTACATCCTCCGATGCATACATCACGCGCAGGGGCTGAATTGGTGCGAGCGCGGACACGGTTACTTTGAAGCCGCGTGCCGCCGACTGCACCCTCTTCCACCCCCCTGCACCTCCTGCACCCTCCTGCTTAATGGGACACACATTCGCTGTTGCGATTATTCTGGCATCGCCTGGGGGGAAAACAAACGCGTTTTCGGCCTCTCTCTTGATTTCGCAAATGTATACAGTACACCAATCGGAAGCCACTATTTCATTTAAACGACTAATTAGATTAAATTAAGTTGTAAAAAATTAACTATTAAACCTTTTCTGTTATAATAATTGAGCGTACACAATGTACGGCTACGTGTTCTGGTGGGGAGGTGAACTGTAATGGACCACCTGTCTAGAAAGGGCACGCTAAATAGTTAGAGCTCTGTTCTTCCGATGCAAATTAAGTAATTTCTTTAATTATGTCCAATAATAAAGAATAATGCATTTAATACGAACACCAACAAAACTTTAACACCAATAGCATTAATATCTCATGTTAAACTGCATAATGGTCGGGGCAGTAATGTAAAAGTTAGTCAGATTAATATAATGCCATTAGTGTGGTCACTAGTACGAAATAGCCGCGCGCTGGCCAAACCGGGGCTGTGATTGTACCATTAAGGTGAAGAAACGGTAACGCATGCTAGACCCAGTCCGTGCTGTAGAAGACACTCTTACTACCTCTACTCGAACCCTCGCTTGGAGAAAGATTTTTTTAAACTGTCCCCTAATCAGCCTGACTGAGGTATAAATAAAAGGATTTTGTGCTTACCTGGAGCGCTGATCATTCCGAAAACCGTACTGAAGCGTACCCGTTTAATTAACAGGATTAACTTACTTCGATTGAGTTTACGACTTGTTCACTGATTTAAAAGTTTTAATTGCATTATTTCCTGGCACAAAACAACGTTAGCTCATAAAACGTAGTTGCTGAATGAACTGAATATTTTTAGATAACTGTCGGATAAAAGCAACTAAAATGGCTTTGACAAACTTCTTACACCTTCTTGTTCATGCATGCTTTGATATTCAAAAACGTGCATCGTTCAAAAAACCTGAACACTTTCAGCACGAAATGTAGAAAGGTGTATTATCGTGTTTAATGCAATTATTACGCAGAACAATTTTTGCAGTTTTGTAAAACTGTATCAGTGAGAAGTATGGCGCTACCAGCAAAATTTTCTTACAATTTCACCACAAATGTACACTGTAGACTTTGGTTTGGTAACATGTAACCGAATGATCTTCTGGTGGTTTTGTGTTACGTTGCAACGTAGTGGGATGCTGACTTCTCCAAATGCTCGGAGCCGGAGCGGGAGGAGTTAAACCCCCGGCGGTGGGGGCACAAGGATAGACTTTCGCAAACGCTTTCGGGCAATTTGGAGACGCTGTGACGTCTGAAGCGGAGTTTTTGCTTACACCAGCTCCAGCCCCCACCGTCTGGCTTAATGAAAGACCGCTGGGGGTATTTATTACTAACAGAGCCTGGTTTGGTGCCAAAGTAAACCAAATCCCCCTTAAAACGCACAGAACAGTTCTAGTTAATCGCTCCGCGGCTGCAGCGAACTGTTTATGGGGGCGATGCATCGCAGAGACTGGCGGAGGGTATTTTATTTTATTTTTGAGTCAGCCAGTTCAGTCTGCGCTACGTTGTGCCGTCGGATATTACCAATAGCAAGGTAATTTGTTTGCACAGGATGTGATATTTAATGAAGAAATCTAAATTACCGGCTTGGTTTATATCTGCCATTTGGTAATGTATGTTTTTGAGCTTTCCAGAAATAGCATGTCCCTGGGGGAGGGAAACAACTGCGTGTAGAAGGTAGCGGGCCCTACACACGTAAAAATAACTATACATTTAAAAAATCCAAGCCGAATCTCATACCTTCGAGATAAATACAACATATTTCCAACACATTTAACTTGGTCTTTTAGCCCTGTGACACTGTCAAACAGTATAACCAAATAGATTAAACAAATCTTCATCTTTTGTTTTGCCAAGGGAGAAACATTGCGCCGTTGTTAGAGTAACCAGTGGGATATACAGCGCTAATAAGCGGTACGGCTGGAAACCCCCCCGAATCCGCTTAAAAGAGTTTAATTACGGAGCGCGGACAGGTGGCACAGGAGGGCGGAGTGCAATGCCATAGAAATGAGGGCTGCTTCGCACGGCTTCATTAAACCCACGCAACCTCTTTAAGGAAATACCTGGCTCTATTTTAGGCGTTCCTCTTATAATCACGATAACGAAAACGATAATCACAGCAGTGGAAACGAGGACAGAGGAAGCGCATTATTCCTCTATTCAGCAATTTTCACTAGTTTACATTTATTCGTTTCGCAGACGCCTTTGTCCAAAGCGACCTACAATGAATAAGCGTACACGTGCATGTCAAAAACGAGGTCAAACAGTACCAGAACATCTAACTAACAGTAAGTGCTGTCCTATCATCAAAGAGCACTCAATTAAATCAAGCAATGGTAGAGTCGGTTAACTTGTTGGGAGCCAAACTTTTCTCAGTCTGTGAAATACGTGGTAGCAAATCCAAAAAAAAAAAATGAGCCAAGGTTGTTATATGCAGAAATTATATATTTTACAAGAGTATACAATACTTTGAATGAAATTGCACGAACAAGGTAAAGGTGGTAAGGTCAGTCCAGTTGCTCGGCAACCCAAAACGAGCGCGGTTTTCATGAGCCACACGAGCTCTTCTGTCATCAGCAGGGTGGCGCATCCTTAATCTGCATTTTTTTTTTCCTTGGGCCGCAGGTCACAAACTGTTAAACACAGACCATCTCAACGCGTTTAATTTGTCAAGTTAGAAAAAAGGCCAGAGCGGGGGATGGGGTTTGACGGAAAGTTGACTGGATAGCAGAAGCTGGCGTTGCACAGGTATTCCCAAAACGACCTCGGTGCATGTTGTTGGGTGGTGTCAGCGCGGCTGTCAAAACAGTGCAAGAAGATTAATGTCTGCTCCGCATCACAGTGTGTGGTTTTGCGTGTGTGCGCGCATTTCAATTCACCCACAGTGGGTGCATTGCATTCCGCATCTCGGCAGAATACTAAAGGCAAAATAGCCTTCGTATGATGGAAACGGATGGAAAGAGACGCGTATTTTCTGCAAGTAATAAAACACGTTCGGGATAATTATCATTGCGATTAGCCAGACCGATAGTTTAGGGTTTCCTCGTCCAGCCTGTCTTCCCATGAAGTAAAGCAATCAGAGCCGGAGGCGAGTCTCCGCACTCGTGTCACGCTAGCTTGTGTCACTGATCTGCTGTTTGCACAGCCTGATCACTGTGTTTTTACACACCAAGCAACCAAAACAAACACCGTCCATCCGTTTGCACAACCGCTTTCCGCATTGCGGCTCCTCGTCCCCTCTTCGTTCTCCACGAACGTCGGTGCACTGATTTCTGTCGCTTAAAACTTCCGTTCGCTTTCCCGCAAAAAAAAAAATTAAATAAAATAAAACAATGAAGCATTGAAGAATGTGGCAAAAGAACGCTTCATTTGCCATAGATAATGCAGCTGCGATGGTCTGGTCTGCTAGTTGACACTAATTCGTTTCTTCATGTCCTTTGAGGTGCAATTTAAAAGATGTTTACTTACAGAACGCATTTGCAAACAAAATGCACGGAAAGTTATTAAACTGCAGCACGAAGCCCAAACGTCTGATACATGTTACATGTTAATTTTTTGCTGTTTATCTCGTTTGTTCTGTTTTGCCTCAACGTGTTTTTAAGGTTCTACACAAATAAACCATATTACAAAGCACGGCATGTCAGCGGCAGTGTGTGTTCGGATTGCGTGTCTATTAGGTTATGTGAGAGTACCAGATGCGCTCCACTTCTATTTGCCATCTATTGGTTTGAAGCAGGAGTGGGCTTCGCTGAAACGGAAACACACACTTCCGTCTCCCACACAAAACACATGTTGGTCTCACGGCTCCTATTCACGTGCTTTATAATTTTTTTCCTAGCGGTATGACGCACAGCCTTTAAAAGTATGTAACTTAAACGGGCCACAGATGCATTATGAAAAAAGCACCGACTTTTAATTATGAATTCTATGTAAATTAAAGATATTTCACATCTACCCTCTTTGGCGTCCAGTATGGACACGTAAGCATCCCATAAACACAGGCTTGCTTTCACCACCACGAACACACTACCGCGCCAGTATCTTTCTAAATTTAACTGTCATTATAAACTGGAAGTACTTTAAGTTATTCGGTGTTGCGCACCTCGATTTATGACCGGAGATTTAGGGGGGAAAGAAATCAGAAAAGTGAAGGCTAATTAAAGGCATATCCATCAAAACTGAATTCTTTCTCCCACGCACTACCTATATTCACATAAATTTTCTCACCGTAGGCGGATTTCTCAGACATCTTTTCAGTTCTTTGTTCGGCTTCAGCAACAAAAAAAGGTTAAATGTAATTTAAATAACTACAAGCTAAAATGTATACAAATGGATGTTACGTTTTTGCTAGCTGTAATAAAGTTGAATATTTCCCTAAAGACCATCGTAATTAATTAGTCAAGGCAATTGGTTTACCACTAACTTCTCTAAGCAAGAACATTATGGTCTGTTATAATTTTTCATCGGATATTACAAAATAATTAAATGTGTGTAAACCGGTTTTTAAAACAACAGGGTTTAGGTAGTCACTGGTAAACAAAGTTCTGTTTGTGGGGGGAAAAAATCCCCGCTTACTCAAAAAACAATTAGATGACATTAGACAGGGTAATTATTCCACCCTTCCCCATAACTATTGTAGCGATGGTTAATCCCCTCCTTATCTATTAGCAGTGACATTGAAAGCCGGCTTGCACCGTGTCACGTTCCAGCGGGGCAGAGAGAGACTCTATGCCGGCTGGGACGCATCTGTCAAGGCTGGGACGCAGCGAGTGATGAGCTGGCTGGGTGGGTGGGGGAGGGGAGGGCAGATATAACGGGGGCTGGGCCCATTTATTGCAGCTGTCATGGGCGATGGGTGGAAAGCCTGCTCGTGAAAGGGCCAGCCGGAGACACACACACACACACACACACACACACTTCCAGTTTAGGGGCAAGAAAAATGGTCCCTGGTGGTTTAAATAACCTCTAAACTAATTAATTCAGCGGCGCCCTTTCACAATGGCGCGCAGTTCCGGAGCGCCGCTGAGCGAAGGGTAGGTGTTTGCGAGCAATTTCAGCCGAAACCGAGGGAGTCTGGCAGAAAAGATCGCATTATTCCGCTTTGCAAAGGAAATCGGAGACTGAAGGTCTCCCGGGGGGTGGGGATCTTGGACGGCGTGTTGGAACAGTACATTGCGCTCTCCGAAGATGTCCCCGTGTAAAGTGTGTGGGGGTCTGTCGTAGTGTTGCGTGCATAAAGGGGAGGGGGTCATAGTGGAAAAAACAAACCCGTGGAGAATACTCCCCCCCAGGCCTTCTTACAGCAGCCGTGACAGGCCCCAGCTGGAACTGGGATCCGCTGAACGGCTCCGTAGACACCCGCTGTTTTGTGGTTCTGCTCCTTCGTGCACTCCGAGTTTCACTAGGTTTAAATCAGAACAGGATTTACACGGCAGAGATTAGACCGGCAGCTAATTAAACATGCAAATTATGCTATATGAATGCCCAGTGAAAATGATAACGAAAATCCTGGCCGCTGCTATATAAAGCGGTTTAACAAAACACCCCGAAATGTAGCAAGTTAAGTGTGCATTTTACCAACGCAACAATGTTCTTAGTTTAAACTTGCATGCGGGTCTCTCTTCAAAATTAGAGCACGTGCTGGGGGGGGGGGGTCAACGTTTAAAACGCGCCACTTACGTTACAGTTCCTCTTCATGTCATATCTGAACGGCAGACACGATTATGTGCATGTTTAATTATAAAACAAACTCATCTTTGACACACAGGGGGGAAGAGAGAAGAGCCGAGCGCAGCGCCGGACGGTGCCGCGCGTTTGGGACACGGACCACGGTTTTAGTGCACGAGGTCAGGAGTCAGGATTGTGCAGTTTAAGAGCTGTGAACGTCAAATACATATTGCACCACTGGAAGCCGCGTGACAGTCTTGTTAGTTTTTGGTCATTTTGTTCAGCACCTGAGAACACAGTAGCTTTAAAAACATAGGTACCTGGAAGAGGAGTACGACAGATCTCGTTTTTGTTTTGTCCGGTGGGTAAACCCCGAAAGACTTTACCACGCAGTCTGTTTCCAGGTGCACGAACGCAGAAAAGCAAACGATAGATGAGCAGCGCGTGAACTCTTGTGAAATCAAAGGTTAGCCTTTTCGGGAGCAGAACGGTGCTTTTGCTCACACTTCGTCGCAGAAGGAAATATAATAATAAAGAGCGGCGTAAGCTCAGACACACTCGTGTAGGAGTTGAGCTCTCTGGGAGGTAACAATGATCCAGCCATCTGTTCCTGCAATCAAACACTCGCAGCAGCGATGGCTTTAAAGTTTGCTTGACTGCGAGCTGGAATGAGGGCTTTGGCAAAGAGTCAGGCGGGGCCAGATAGAGCGAGCAGGAGACCAGCCCTGGAAGCTCAGATTGCAGGAAGTTCTTTGCACGTAGCGGTGCCTCGGGCACCCGTTATTAACCAGCGTGAAGCACCTGCAGATCGTTATGGATCGCTTACAACACTCTACACAGAAAAGCGGCCCGTAGCCTCGCGGGGCCGCGCTGATCCCCAGAAGAGTCCTCGCGCTGCCGCGCTGTTCCCCAGCAGAATCCTCGCGCCGCCTTCACCATGAATAATTGCACTACAGCCCGTTTAGGCTGGCTCTTCTCCAGCGCTGCTCAGTTATAAGACGGCTTTTGATTCCAAAGGTGCCGCAGCGGGCTTCCGACCTAGAGACTAATCTTAAATACTCAGTCCAGCCTCGTGCTTTGTACCCTATCAAAATGCAGTACGTAACTTTCTTTAGCCTAAACGGGAAAAAGAAATTCTTGTGCAGGTTAAAAATTAAGAATCACGCGAGACAAACGGATGTAGTGTGGATCAACTGAATGAATCTCTACAAATATTTTTTACATATCAAGTAAGACGCATATGCACGAAGTAAGGCGATGTTATGCGAACGTTGACTTGAAACTTCTTGACCTCCACTTGAACAAAATCAGATGGAGATAACATCGGTGTTTACTTCCTGTACACCCGATGCCTTTTACTGCAATTTCGTTTTGCATTGCGGAATTCCCGTATGAATGTTTCAAGCCCCGTTGCCATCTATATCTATGCTAAATTAAGGTGGTAGCTTTTTTTTCCAGGCTGTCGAGCGGTCCGATTGCCCTCCCCCTCCGGGCTTTGTGTGCGCAGGCTGGGGGCGGCAGCACTCTTTGAGGCTGCGCTCATAAACACCTCCATGCTGTTCGACTCAGAAGAGCCGTCGGCACCGCGCTTCATTCGCGCTCCTGCGATTATCGGTGGCAGGCTGCGGAGCGAAAGGGGCTGCGGAGAAGGCGTGCTCGCGCTAAAAGCGGAGGAGACGCGATACGCCATGCACCCCCTTCCCCCACCTCCGTTCCGATGCCGCGGCTGAGGCGAATAAATTAGTGTTTTGAAAGTGTGCAGCTGCCGTCTGTGGCGGTGAAGACAGACTGACTGCTCGTGTTTCTGGAGTAGGAAGAAAGGCAGACAAGGTCGCTGGTACCAAACGATGTGCCTGGGACTGCTTACACAAAAGTGACCTATACTGCACCCCGTTTAACGGAATTGCATTTGCAGAACTGTGTAAATTAAACGTTTTAGTGAGAATTCTTTATTTCGTCGTGCTATTAAATCAGAAACATCCGAGAATTTTTTTTTTTTTTTTTTGCAAAATGCCTTCCGTGGTTTGGTTATGCCGTTCTTTGGAGCGTCTATGACCTCTCACTGTATGTAGACTGCTCTGCTCTAAAACATCTCACGTTTTTGCACGTTTATTTGCACGCCGTCCTCACAGCGCGTGCCAAGAAAATAAAAACGAACGTGGATAAGACAGCTACAACTCAGAATTTGTACAAAGGATGCACAAGTAAAATCGTCACTCCACCAAGCCTAAATGATTAAGAGAACCTGGGCTCTGTAAGGGCAAGCTGGTGTAAGGGGTAGTTTGAGGTTCGATGCATTACTTCGACAATGAAATCGGGAATTCAGAGCTGTATCGCTCGGTAGTCCAGCCTGAGCCCCCGCTGATATCCAGCTCACGATGTCGTTATGAAAATACACCAGAATTTCCTCTCTAATCTCATTGCAGATTTTACAGACCAGATGAGGAGGCTGGCTTCCACATAAATGTAGCCAATCCTCTTCTGACGGGTGCCATGTGTAACCCCCTTTCCCAATACTTAATCTGGCAAATACAATCTGGTTCCACTGCGTTTCCAGCGGCAGATCAGACAATTTAACCAAATTCGTTGTAAAATGGACGCCGCCCTCAAGAACAATAAACGTGAGACCCTTTGCGCAGTGTACACGTACAGCCGTGTAGTTCGTAACAACCAACAACTAGTGTACGATATATGTTTTACCATGTGCAATAATATTAGAAAACGTATTCGTGCGTGGAGCTCGTTTAGACAGACGGGTAAATGTGTGCATTGATGTATATAACTGAAAACATCGTGCCCTGTTGACAACACCAGTGCATCCATCTAACAATCCCTTTACCTCTTTTATTAAAAACATGTAGAGCTGCTCACAGATAATCCCTGCTGCATAACCAGGCCTTCGACTTTTATTTCCTCCTAGACGGACACGAGTCTGCAATAATGCTTATAATTGGGGGTGTTCACGTAAGAACAGAGACGCGCTGGTAAAATCGTCTTAGTCTTGGTTGCATTCGCTCACACGTACACAAGTGATAGATTGTCTAGTTTGTGTGCACGCACGCACGCTCCCTTAACGACAATCTGTCTTGCGCGCACACACACACACGTCACACATTCGCTGGAGACTGTTAGCAGATATAAACGGCGAGAGCGCTGCAAATCTATTGAAAGCAGGGACGCATAATGAGGAGCGGGCAAATGAAATATGCATGGACTGGGCGAGAGCGCCGGTGTTACCGGGCGGCTGCTAGCGAAACTGACGAGCTCAAAGGGGAACTTTGATATTACGCCACGGCACACCTCCCTCAACCCTCTCCCTCCCCCACCCTCCTCCTCCCGTTCCCGACTGCGACCGTGGCGCGGAGCCTTGCTCTCGTGGGGCGATTTTTCTTCTTCCAGCCTAAACAGGCAGCGGGGCTGTGAGCGCGCACCACATCCATCACTTCAGCCAGCGCGCACGCATTCCCAGGCACGCTAGTCAGAGACGCCTTCCTTCTCTCCCCACACGGACCTTGTGAGTAATCGAGGGCGATGGCTGAGAGGTATGAAGTCAGCCTGCAAGCTTCTGGTCCCACGAAGATTTTTTTTCTATAGATAACGTGGACAGATTGGGAGAAGACTGAAAACATATAATAGTTGTAGGAATACAAAGCACAGTTAATACGCCATCAGTTTTATACATCGTCTTACAGAAATTCTGAAAGTCTTATGGTCCTTTCTGGCGATTCCTTTATCACAATCAACTTCTGCAGTAGTCTTACACAAATGTGTAAAATTTTGTATTGTAGTTAAATGAGTTGACTGACGTTTGCATAGTTAAACTAGATGAAGGAAAACAGATGAGGTTGCATGGAGGGAAAAGTTATTGCAGGGCAACAATTTCCAAGGGGAAAGCCTGCGACCTGTTTTATATTTCAAAGCGGATAAGGTTTGTGCATTTGCCAGTCTAAAATGCCTTTTAACACAGACACGCACTAGCGCACGTACATAGGCAGCTGATCTGCAAGGTCTGGTTTAAAACGCCAGACGGAAAATCAAAGTCTTGGGTGGGGAGAGGGAGGGAAAAAACACCGTGTCTGGAGAAGAGAGGGGAAAAACGAAGTGCGCCGTGCGGAGGGAAGCAGCTGCGCCGCTGTGGTGTCCAGGTCTCCTACTGTCATGCCTACGTCTGAAGCCTTAAACTCGCTAACGAATCCTCCGTGCTGCACGAGAGCTGCGTTCGCCAGGCACGCCTGTCACCCACGCGCTTCTGCAGTCGCTGCGCGCGTGCAGGCTTGCACAATTGCAGCGAAGCACCCCGAAAAGCGTTAAATTTAATGCTTCCTGTTCTGTCTACGAGCCTTTCATATCTGGCCAGCTGTGGGATTCAATTTATTTTTTTCCCGTCTACGCCACGACTGCCCGTGCTTGTCCTTTGACCTGTGCCGCACCAGAGCACAGGTGGAGTCTGACAGCCGACAGGGGGTCTCTCCGGACCCCCTTTTTATATTATTTGCAATGCGAGAAGGTGCTTTTTGTTCGTCGCTAGCTGAAGAATAATTCGGCGCCGAGGCCAGTTTGCGGCAGGCGCGCTGAGCGCCGACGTGCCGGGGGCTGCGAATGTTAAATTGTATCCAATTACAGCACATGCGGCGATACGGGAGAAATAATTTTTTCCGTATGACAGCGAGAGATTCGATTATTCCACGCGCACCGTGGCTCTTATGCCAAGTTAATAACATCTTTGAGCATATGAAAATCCAAGCGATTGGGCAGATTCTGGGATTTCATTTTCCCCCCTCTTCATCAAAGGGTCCGATGATGGGGAGAAAGCAGATGCGAGGGCTGGGTTAAATTGCATCTTGGACAGGAGGCCTACGGCCAGCGTACCCGGGTTAAACGACACATGACCTGTCATAACACGTGAGCTACAACAACGCGAAAAAGTTTTTTTTTTTTTTTTTTTTTTTTTTTTTTATTCATCCTTTGGTTTTTTTTTTCCTAAAAACTGGTTGCAAAAGTAGCACATGTAAGTCTTGGGGTAGAAAAAAGCCGTAGTGTTTTTCCCCACTTAACGTTAAAACGGCACTCTGGTGTCCCCTCGGTGCACCTACAGCGGACCCGTGCTGCGCTGAGGCCGACGTGCTCTAAGCGCATCTGCTGGCTGCGGCGTTTTTAAACTCAATCACTTCCACACAATGACTAATGGGTCTGGCGTCCGGAGGCGTTATGTGTAAATTAAGAGCGTAATGAGGTGTGTGGACGAAAACGCAGCTTCATCGTCCGGTGCCATGTTGCGCTCCAATGGACGGCTCGTGCAGCCGCACGTGCACACAAGCACGCGCTCACCAGCACGGTCATATACTCGCGAAAACCTCGGTGAACCGCTGCGCCAGCGTGATGTACCGGGGCACCTTAGCGCCACAAATTTAAGGAGTTTAAGGAGCCAAATGAACAAAGCAGTAAAGGCTCAGCTTTGGTTTCCGGTTGCATATGTCCTTTATTGGGTAGCAAATACGGTGGACTGACGTGTAATACAGGAAATGGATTCCTTAATCCCAAACACTGGAGGACAGTTTTAGGAAAAGTGACACGTGTTATAACACTGAGCGGTACCAGTGTGGAGGGGGCTGCAGAGGCAGCTTCGACAGTAGTAGGTTTTCCCCCGAATGCTAGTTGGTAGCCAAACTGTAAGTGTGCTGCGTTTACGATGTGGCTGCCTGTGAACGCACGCCATATACAGTGTGTACATTTTGCTACCCCTGTGATGCTGCCTCTAACTGCCTGCCAATCTCAGAACAGCTGTAGCGGCTGACAGTGACGCACCGTTCGCTGTCACGGTGACAGGCAGGTCTGCGTGTGCTGGCTCACACCAAGGTGAAACATCACCGTCACCCTCTCCACACACACACCTGCTTATTCACATCCTCACTAAGTCCTAAACATGTACAAAAATATATACTGTACACATTTCATATATACAAAGACACTGCACACACTGACAAAGCCAATCACAATGTTCAAAAAAGTTATGAAAAACAGACGTTCGAATCGCACAAGAAGCAGCTGCACGTGATAATGTAGGAACAAATGAACTACAAACTGTAAACACTGAATGCAGAAAAAGGAAGGCGGCTGTCGGTGAACTTCCTTTAAGGCTGTTCGGCGCTAGTGTGGGGAGCTGAAGTTTTATGACATTAAATATTAAGAGCTGGGAATTAATAATGGAGGCTGACAGCTCGTGTGGGCCGTCTGCCCGACTGTCCTACTGCAGCACCACGCACACCTCTACCCCCCCCGCCGCTCACGGTCCCCTCTCCTTCAGCGCCATGTCCGGAGAAAAGAAGAGCACGTTTGTGTCATCGTCCGAGTCGGAGGAGACCAGCTCCCCGGCGGGCATGTAGCGGACCGGTCCTGGGTGGTACTCGCCGATCCGAGTGCGGTCGCAGAGCCGGGAGTGCAAAGCCAGCTGTGGAGGGGGAGGCAGGGTCAGTATGAGGTCACGGTCTTCCCTGTGTCATGCTGCTGAGCAGGAGCACACTCCGCTGCCCCCCTCCCCAAAAGGAAACGGGAGAGAAATAATCGCTCAGATGTTAAACATTTAATATTTAATCAGTGAGCTCTTCTAAATGGGAATACATGTGAAGATAAGGCACGCACACACACACACACACACCTCGTGTAGTTCAAGTGTGGTCTGAACACTTGGTGTGTGTGTGTGTGTGTGTGTGTGTGTCTACACAAACAGGAGCTGCTCCTTTAGTGAGTGCGATCGATACTGACAACGTGAACCTACATCTCACACCTGAAGCATAAACGAGAGTCCAGTCCTGGCAGGAGAAAGAGCAGTGACGTGCTTAGACGCACACACTCACGCACACGCTCACACACGCATGCACACGCTCACACACAGAGGTCGAAGCTGCAGCAAACAGCACGTCTCACTCAGCCATGTCCTTCAGCGACAGCGTTGAGAGGCAGCGCAGGGTTAATCACTGCCCGAGGCGCAGGCTGATTGACGCCAGACCCCCCCTCTGCCCCTCCAGCCCCCGAGGGATGTGCTACCGTGTTGATGAGCTACAACAACCCCCCCACCTCCCCCCAGACCGGCCACAAGTACCCTGTGGCGCCCTGTGGCAGCCAAGGGCACCTAACGCCTCCCTGTTCTGCCCCCCCCCCAGCCTACCGCACGCAAACGAGTCTCAGCTGACATTTCAGATAAAGGTCAGCGCGCGGTGGCCTCTCTGTGAAGCGCCATGGCAGTGCCCGGGCGCAGCACTATCAATGCGGCCCACGCAGTCTCCGGCGAGGAAGGGGGGGGGGCAATCTGACGCCCGGCACTCCTAATCACCAGCTTTTGTACCTCACCCTGGCTGTGTTTGAGGTAATGGCATGGTAAATACTGCTATTTAACAGCACAAATGTCAGCGCATTCAGAAAGCAGCGCCCTGCTTCTCACACCGTCTCACTTATACTGTAGGACCAGGAACGCCTACGAGCACGCACGTCACACACGCACACACGAGGGATACGGGTACACACACAACGTCTGTATGGTAATTGTGGTTTATAGTGAATACACCATAACGGCACAAATGTAAAACGGTAACTAAATTAAAAACGGCTATTGCACTCCGAACTTTAAAATGAGATGGTGTAATTTGGCGGTATGGATGACAGAAGTGTTTCAAAATCAGCCTGTTTGTAGGATTCTTTACACACACACACACACACACACACACACACACACACACACACTGTAATGCCCTGACCAATGCCCTGACCCAAAAGCTGTGCGCAGGCTGATGACCACCGCTCATTAAAGCAGCAGGTGCTGGAGGGATGGATGACGGGAGAATCCATGTGTAATAAGGGGAGAGAGCAGGAATGGGGGGGGGGGCTGCAGACTGGCAGTTAAAAGAAAGAGTTAAAAGAAGTGGATCAATGTAAATACCAAGGAGCAAATGACTGGGATTAGCGCTGTAAGCTACGTTCACTTTACGGGCTCTGCTTCGCTCCTCTCTGGCTAATCTGATTCTGCAGCCCCCGCTGCCGCCACTAATCTCTCAGAAACAATTTCCCAGCCTCCCCGGCGAGAGAGGCATGCATAACAAACCGTGGCGAGCGGCAGGCAGCCTGCGCTCATGGGGCGGAACTGCACCAAGCAGTTAGGATGATATTAGAAAGGCTTCACGCGGTTACAGCGGTGGGCTGCGAGACCGAGCCATGAGCCAACACCCACCTTGGCCTGTCCCTCCTTATCGGTCACGTCAGCTGCTGCCTGTCCGATTTCTGCTAATTCTGGGTTATGACAAATTGTAAACACCCCCACCATCCCCAAAAAGATTTCTGAGTCTGTGCCACCTCGTACTTCTCTCCCGCACCCCCCTCCCCACAGGCTGGAGCCCTGGGCTACATGTTTCCAGGTGTTTGCTCTGGTCTTGATGAGCCCCCTGGGGATGTGAAGAGTGGTGGGATTTGGGAAAAGGGGCCCAAGGCCAAGTCTGCAATCCAACACCTCCCCTCCCCCCAAGCTTGCGGAGGGTCCAAACCACCTGACCGCACGTCTCTGCCTGCCCGTCCTCTGCCTGCAGCTTTTATTAGCTGTTATGACTTGGAAATTTATTTCGTGGCTCACCTCGCTTCAAGGAGGGGGAGGGGAGCAGCATCCCCCCTCCCCTTCCAGCACCTCCCTCTGCTCTCCGCGCCTCAGCGGAACCGAGACGGAAAAAAGGATAGAAGGGGAAAAAAAAATCAATAAGGCAGGGAGGCTGGAGGATGTAGAGGGGAAACTGCAGGCCCCCGTACACTCATATGTGGGCCTATCTTTGGGGGGGTGTCGGGGTCTGCTCGTGGCATGTGGCACGTGGTAAAGCACGGCCCCCCACAGGGGGCCGTTGAGGAGCAGTACCTGAATGCCCCTGAAACTCAGCTGGCTCCAGACGTCACGATCGAGGCCAAAGACGAAAGAGTTGGCGAACCCGTGCAGAGGAGCCGAAAAGACGTGGAGCAGAGTCAGCGAGAACACCGGCGTCTGGGGGTACAAGGCATTGTGGATCCTGCGGAGAGCAACGACAACAGCAGGACCGCATTATACATGCAACCACTCCAGGACACAGGCATGCCCACACATACGGAACTCAGTCAAACACTCCAGGCAGTCACACGTCACAACACACGCTTACACACACACACACACACACAAAAAAATACCAGCTCACTTTAGCATGTGTCCACATGTCAAAGCATCAAGAGGAACCCCAACACACACACACACACACACACACACACACACACACACACACACACACACACACTAAAAAGCCCAGCGGCACAAGTTGTCACAAACGATGACATATAATGACTCGTGCGGTCATATTCGGTTACACCTGTGTACTTCCGTCGTTTGACGGGGGAGGACTGTGACCTACAGATGTGACCGTGCTGCCTACTGGGGTAATGACAGCCATCAGACACTAGAGCAGGAGGCTCCTCCCACACGCATGAAAGGTCCATACGGAATGCAGCCGAGCCACATGTCCACAGGCGCTGAGAGAGAGTGAGCCAGCTGCATCACCGTCAACAGACACGGATTTCTGTCTACAGCCAACCATTCCTGCATCCTGCTCCAGTGCTGTGTATGGTGCAGGACTAGCAATTACTCATAAATGTCAAAACAAGCAGTGCTCACACTCCTGCTAAAGAACAGAACCCAGACAGAGAGAAGATAATCCATGTCTGTCTGTCTGTCTACCTGAATGTGTGCAAATGTCTATATACCAGAATCCGTTCCCTCTGACCCACCCTCTTTCATCTTCCATTCCAATCCCAATCCTGTTCAACCTTCTTTTATCCCTCATTCCAATCTCAGTCCTCTGTCCCAGTTATTTCATTCCTTCATTCCAATCCCAATTCTGTCTCAGTTATTTCATACCTCCATTCCAATCCCAAAACTCTGTCCCAGTTATTTCATACCTTCATTCCAATCCCAATCCTCTGTCCCAGTTATTTCATACCTTCATTCCAATCCCAATCCTCTGTCCCAGTTATTTCATTCCTTCATTCCAATCCCAATTCTCCGCCCCACCTTTCATTCCAGTCACACTTCAGCCCATCTCGTTTACCACTCAGTCAGGAAGGCTGACTTGTGGGAATATAAAAGGTCGACTGCAGCGAGACTGAGGCAGCAAGCGGCACTCAGCACGATATGTGCTTCGCAAGACACAAGGAAAATAAAAGAGGAATCATCTATCCTGTGTCCGTAACCCACATAACGAGACGCAGGGAGGACTGTGAGAGTAATAGAGGTTGGTAATGAATAGCCCGGCCTGCCTCTGATTGCTGTTGGCGTGTTGATGGAAAGAGCTCAATAAAGCAGCGTCTCAGTGAGTCAGCCTTCAGTGTGGGGGAGGTTACACGGCTCAGAGCGAACGCTTTGGTGTCGGAATCATCTTGATCTCACCGTCGCCCCCCCCTCCCAGAAATCCCACCACCTGTGTCGTAGGGTCTTATTCCGATCGCTTGGGCTATCTGAAACAGCACGTTAAGAAATAAACTGAAGACCGCAAATTAGTTTGTCTTGTTCGCTTACTGGCCAAGTGGAGCTGTGCACCGGAGCCGTTGCGGGAGGTTTGGCTTGAGCTGCTGCTCGAGTCCTCCCTGGCGCCCTGCGTAGCGACTGTGGTGTGTGCAATCTCGGAAAGCGCTTCGCTAAACACGTCGTCTGGCGCCTCGTTCTCACGCTCGCTTGCTCGCTCTACGGCTCAGCCGGTGCGAGCCTGTCGGGGATACGCAGGCTTGACACATTCTTGGCTGTGATTCTGGTGGCCCACAGTTACGGTGGTGGTGTTTATGTGCGTATGCTGGGTGCTGGGTGGGCCAGTCGCCCTGCATCGGACCTCTGAGTAAACAAGCCTGCATAGGTTTAAAGTGTCGACATGCAGCAGAGAGCGTGCATGTGCTGCACAGTGCAAGCGTGAGCCACATGACGTCCTGTGGCGCCACAGCCTGTTAAGCAGCTGGAGATAAAAGGCTCTTTCAGCCTCCGCCAAGTCGTGTGCTCCTCTACTCCGCAGGTGAAGACAGTTGTCTGTCTCTGAACAGAGGGTCAGGTCTTCAGTTTCCCTCCTGACTCCCAAACAGAGTACAGGTTCAGGCTGACTTTCTCTCCTGACTCTCAGAGTGCAGGTTCAGGCTGACTTTCTCTCCTGACTCAGAGTGCAGGTTCGGGCTGACTTTCTCTCCTGACTCTCAGAGTCCAGGTTCAGGCTGACTTTCTCTCCTGACTCTCAGAGTGCAGGTTCAGGCTGACTTTCTCTCCTGACTCTCAGAGTGCAGGTTCAGGCTGACTTTCTCTCCTGAGTCAATTTGACTGTTTCTCCTGGCTGCATGTCTGAGAGTCTGGGTTCAGGCTGTCCTTCTTGCCTGCGTACTCCTCTGTTAGTATTGAAACAGCCTGTTTTGGATTAGGGTTTAGTCCCAGAGCCACTGGCTTCTTTTCTTCCTCACTTCAGTCTTGGCAATTTGACAATCCTTTTTTGTTATTCCTTTAAGCTGCTAGGTTCCTTCTGCCCCCAGTGCTCCGTCCCCCCTTCGCCCGCTCGCTCTCTCTCCCCCCGCCCCCGTTTTATTTCTTGATTCCTGCTCTGCCAGTTCTGTCCACATCAGCCACCAGCTACACATTTAGCACTGAACTGGGCCATGGTGTGTGGTGGTTGGAGCACCCTCGATGTGTTGGGCAGGAACAGGGGGAGTCGCCTGAGATCTGGTCTGAAAGGTGCGGGAGGGCCGGCAGATGCACATCTGCGATCGGCTGCTTGGAGCGCCTGAAGGGAGGGGAG
>JABJVR010000063.1:524786-535639 GCA_025773905.1 Chitala chitala
CTGCCAAAAGCTCCCCTTGTCAAGGTACAGACATTAAAATGGGGGGCGGGGGGGTATTTAGCAGGCCGGCTGCCACTTGGTTTGGTTTCAATTGCCTTTAAAGGGCGAAGTAATCAGTGGTGGGGGCCCCCAGGCCCCCCGGGGCAGGCCGGCACACCGCCTCCCCTTTAAAGTGGTTAAAGCCAACAGATCGGGCTCGGACGACAATAAACAGGTTAATCGCGGGCGAGCGGATGAGTGGCACTGTGACCACGGCGCCCAGAGTGGCTCCTGCCGACGCGCTCGTAAGCGTAATTGGATCGACCTGGAGGGGACGGCTCAGCACAGGCGGCGAGCTGCGCAGAATCCATATCCTGCATGTCGAGCCCACTGAGTCAAAATGTCAGGAGCCAAAGAGGGTCGTCCGTCTGCTCCCAGGGGCTTGCCGTGCCGTCTTCCTCATGGAAGACCCGTTCAATTATCTGCTGTCTGTCTGGAGTTGACAAGTGAACGATTTAAAGATTTAAGGAAGGGGGGGGGGGGGAGTTCCTTTCTGGCACTTGAGTAACTGTGTGTCCCTCATTCTGTTTGTCCTTGTCATGTAGGAGACTCACTGTGTCCCACCATGTCCTGCTGTTCTGCATGACTGGCAGCCATGTTGCAATCACAGACCTTTTGAGAACCAGGGGGGCACCTGAATCAGTAAGCTCTCGTCCCCCATGAACTAAAAAGAGACACAAAAAGATGGCATCGGCCCTGATAACACCACTCATGTGGGCACGCCCTTTATCCAAATTGCACCCCCACCATGTGTGGACTGTAACAGAGGACAAAGGCTGATGAAACTCCTTGCTTTTTCCAATGACTGGGGGGGTGTAGTAATTACAAACATTATGCCCCTGACATCGACAGGAAAACGAAAACAGCCTCACCAGGGCGAGTACCAGTCTGTGCCAGTCTCACCAATGCTGTGGGACGGTGACTGGTCGGCTGGCAGCCCTGGGCACAAGTAAACGCACAGTGAGAACAGAGCAGCACGTCAGGCCCCCCCGCGGTGAAGCGAGATGTGCTACAGCGTGCAAATGAAGGATGGCTGACATCTTATAAACACTGACGTAAACGACATCTGTGGGGAACAAACGATGAGTGTTAGTGAGGAGCTAGCCGTCAGGACACCCCCTGGGGGAGCCTAGGCCCAACACCAGTCCGCTCAAACACGTCGCTCTGATGTCCAAAGGACAAACCTGCAGGCTGTCCTGCAGGGAGAGGGTGGGGGCAATTTTACTGTCAGGCAGCGCAGAGAGACCAGCTGTAAGGCACATCATGGTGACCTCATGGGACAGATGGAGCTCTGCTCTGAAGGGCACAGCGCCAAGGACAGGAGGCTATTCCCGATGATCACGAGAACGCCGCCGCCGCTGCCCTGGAAACCAGAGAAGGCGTCCGGCAGCCAACAGACGCCCCGTGTCCCTGACGCTTCCAGGCCTCCGGAGCAAGTGGAGTGCCATGGCAACAGAGCGGCTTCAATTAGAGGAAAGAGAATGTTTCCCTTTTCCGCTCGCAGGGTGAAGCGGGCGTGATTCAGCGCAGGCTGAGCGAGGGGGGGGGGGCAAAGACAGTCGCTGTTTTTCTTCCTGCTTTAGGAGCGGTGATAAAAAATAAATGAGCCAACAGGAGACACGGCGGGTCGCGCCGCTCCGTGCCTGGTTTGCGTTTCTGGCCGAGACGTGGCAGCAGGATGGGGGGGTAGGCTTAGCTTTCAGTGAACGAGGCCGTCGGGGTTAAGCTATGGCAAAACAGGAGGGCGGCGGTGTCGGGTTGCGGTGTTGAGTTGCGATGCTAGTATGTGACGGGGGTGCCACCTGATATGTGACTGTACATCGCAACCCCCAGCACAACCTTGTCACCACATGCTCACTTTCACAGTTAACGCCGGCCCCCCCATATCCCCCAACCCCTGCACTGTCCTTAGCTACCCCCCCCCCCATTTGGTCTTGTTCATTATCACTCCCACACCCTTTACCTCATCCCACTCACCACCTCAGTCTCCTACCACAACCTGTCCCTCCCACAAGTCCAACCCCTAGTGGTGAGGGGGGGGGGTCAGGGGATTAGCAGCCAAAGCCGCCTGCCTGCCTCTATCGGCTTCAATGTGGTCACAGCTGCGGCAGGAGGAGAGCTCTCGACCTCGCGGTCTGAGACGCCCCGCCTCTCTCCACCCATACTGTTCTGCGCTTTATTCCCAACACCCCACCAAGACGTTCTCTAGGCAGCTGGCACTCCAAACAGCTGGATGCCCTAGTCCCCTGGTGAACGCACAAGCCTGGGCCAGCCGCTTCCTCTCTCGTTTCCGTTGACTGATAGCCCGCCACGATGCTATTTCAGGAAAAGCCACAGTCAGAGAGCCACAGCCGAAACCGGCCAGCAAGTTTACCACGCGTGACGTTTTTCACCTCGTGCAAATTCAACACAGCTGCACTTAAATCGTCAGCAACGCTCCCGCTACTCCTGCCAATTGTTCCGCTGGGTAATTTTGTGAAAGCGCTCTTTTCACATTTATTCCTGCCCCCCTGGCCTTCACAGGCGATTTCTACCCTGGTAAACGTCAGGTGTAGACAGGGACCGTCTCCCTTGGTAATTCTCACCTCTCCCACTCTCTCTTTCCTTCCTTCCTCTCCCCCCCTCCCTCTTTCTCTCCTTCTCTCTCTCTGTCCCACTCTCTCTCTTTCCCTCTCTCTGTCCCTCTCACTCTGTCCTCCTCTCCGTCCCTCTCGCTCTGTCTTTCTCCCCCTCTTTCCTCTCCCTCCTTCCTCTCTCTCCCTCTCTCTCTGTCCCTCTTGCTCTGTCCTTCTCTCCCTCTTTCCTCTCCCTCCTTCCTCTCTCTCTCTCTTTCTCTGCAGCCTCCCACGCAGCGCAGAGCGCTACTCACTCTCAATTTCGAGCACCGCTGCACCTCGTCTCATTCGGCGACGCTGTTGGCAGCAGGAACAGCAGCGCCCACCTGCGCCCCGCCCCGCCCCGCCTCGGCCTGCCGCCACACAGACTCCAACGTCTCACACACATCTTTATCTGATCGTCAGTCAGAATATCTCTGTCTCATGGGCTCCACTTTGTTCTACCCCCTCACGCGCGCACACACACGTACGACGTGCGCACACACACGTACGACGTGCGCACACACACGTATGACACGCACACACACAGAACCACACACAGTCATGTGCGCACACACACACACAGAACCACACACAGTCATGTGCGCACACATGAACGCACACACACGTACGACACACACACACAGAACCACACACAGTCATGTGCGCACACTTGGATGAACACACACATGCACACAGTCACACGCACACAGTCACACACACGCGCGCACATGCACACAGTCACACGCACACACACACAGTCATACACACACACACGCATGCACGCACACAGTCATACACACACACACGCATGCACGCACACAGTCACACACGCACGCACGCACAGTCACACACGCACGCACGCACAGTCACACGCACGCAGTCACACACACACAGTCACACACACACACACACACAGTCACGCACGCACGCACACAGTCACACACACGCACACAGTCACACACACACAGTCACGCACGCACACACACAGTCACACACACGCACGCACGCACACACACACACACACTGCTCATACAGAACTCCTCTTGTGTCACGCTGTCTACAGAAACCATCTGTTTCACTCCTCCGTCTGGAAAGGGCGTTCTGGGTCCCCGGGGCTCCGTGACTACGAGTAGAGACACCCAACTGAGAGTGCCCGACTGTAAGAGGCATGTCGGGTCCTGCGTCTCCTGCTACGCTAGAGACTACATGCCTTCGCTCTCTGACCCCTGGTGCCTTTAGCCTCCTAACTGTGCTAAATTGTTCCAGAGGGACTGCATCATACCAGTGCTCCTCAATCTCACCGGTTTTCTTCTTATTTTCCACCCCCCACAAGACAAGAGAGAACACCTCCTTGCTCAGGGGTTGGGGGGGCAGCCTTGCCTTCTCACTTGTTCTCCAGGCAGAGGGAAACACCCCCCTCAAGCAGCATGTGACCTCTGCACATGACAGGACAGCCCTGTGCTCCCCTGCCGTGTCATCACACACGGCCAGCACCACAACAGGGGTACTCGCACGCCTGTATACACGCATACCTGTGCATGTGCACACCTGTGTGTGCGCGCGTGTGTGATCGTCATTCCACTCTGCTGTCCTCGGAGCGATCTGGAAGAGCACCCCGTTCCCAGCGTCTTGTACAAGTCTGAACCACAGACAACGCAGCACTTGAACACTGCCAAACCATAATCTGCTTTGATCAGGTGAGTCAGGGTCACCGCAGGGTCATTCCACAATTCATGTGTCCGCTGCTGTTTTTCTCTTTGCCCCCCCCCAGCCCCCCAGCGCCCTGGCCTCGTGCTTGCCTGTGAACATCTGCGAGTGATTGGAGCGTGGCATAAATTATTTTCGAGGCTGCTGGAAGCTTTCCCACTTTCTCTTTAGTCTTCACCGCCACAGCGCTGTCACACTCAGAGCGCTAGCGCAAACTCACACGTGCGCACACACACACACACACACAAACCAGCCACTTTTTGTGTGTCAGCCCAGAGTGTTTCTGTAGTGTACGTGTGTGTGCGTGTGTCCATACACGTGTGGGAAAGTGTGCGTGCGTGCGTGTGTGTGGCTGCCAGACCACACAGCAGGGAGAACTGAGATTAGGGAACGGGAGGGGGGAACTGTATTGGCACCAGGCCCTGCTGCCGTGGAGATTAGCGCAGGCGCTAATGCTCACCAGCGGACTCGAACGCAAACAAAGAGACATCCTGCTTCCTGGAACACGACAGCAATCCGCCTTCGGCGTGTTTTCCTGGCAGCCTGCAGCCGTCGCTGGGCTAAACCGCAGTGTTTACACCCCCCACCCAGCACTCTACAGCAGCACTAACGATCAGAAATGGTTCTCCGCACGCCGGGCCGGTGGGGGAAGCGCCTGCCGTATCCGTCACTGTTTATGTGCGAGTCGCGCCAGCTGACCGCGGCTGAAAGGTGATCGGTCCTTAGCACGCCAGCGTGGCGGCGGGCGCCACAAGAGCGCAACCCTCCACGCCCCACCTTATCTCACGCTGGCCCGTCAGCGATTCTGCCCTCTTACGAGTTTCCCAATCCTATTGGATTAACGGTCTAATTTATTAAATTATTAGGCTAAATTATTTATTCATTTGGCTATGAATAGACTGTGATTCATCACGGCGAAGGCGAGCAGGATATTCTGCGCTATTCCTGCTGTACTTACGGAAAACCGCTGAATTTTTTCAAAACTACCTGAAGCGGAAAAAGAAGGGAGGCAAAGAAGTGAATGCAGAGAAAAGCGATATGTCAGAGAAGGTGGGGGGGATGTATCCATTTAGTCAGAAAAACAAGCACACCCCTCCCAGCAGAAGAAAGGACAGGTTTTTGCATGTCTAAGGCACTAAAGAGCGTCTGTGAGAGACGTTTACGGCACGCTGCACGTGGGAGAGGACTAACAGCGCAGCCGGCGCGATGAATATTTAAAGGCAGGGAAGACAGGGAGGGGGGAGCTGCGGGAACGGGGGGGGGGTCGATCATTTATTAATGGCAGCAGTGGGAGAGATACGAGTGGCTGTGTACATAACAGGGCACAGTGTTGGTGCGGGGGTGCACGGGACAGTGCTGTGTCACGGGCATGCTGCTCAGGCGCTCCGTTACACACCCCCCCCCATCCTGGCCCTGCCGGATTGCCGCTAAATATAGCTGCACATCCATTAGCGATCAGAAGGGGCAGCAGGGCTGAGGGCGGTGTGAAGGTCTGAGAGATCTCCTGCTCTGTGTTTAACCCCCCCCCATCCCTCTGAGAGCAGGGCAAAGGTAGGAGGGCTCCAGCGCCCGCACACATGCACGCACACATACAGCTGGCTCGTACACACCAATACGCACCTCATTAAGAATGCGCACACACCTGCTTACTAACGTAAACACAAGCCATTCAGAATGCGAACACAAATACGCAACCTGCTCGTTAACATGCACTCACACAGAGCTTTCAATAATGAACACACACACACACACACACACTTTCAGTCTGTTAAGTACTTGAAGTCTTAGAATTAAAGTACATTCTCAAAAAAGGAACAGTATTTACATTCTTCAATGCCCCAAAAATACACAGGCCTGTGTGTGTGTGTGTGTGTGTGTGTGTCTGTACTCCACGTACATACACAGACCCTACAAACTCCAGCCAACATCATGTATGCAAATGGCCATCACTTTGTCAGAGAGATGTTGCCAAATGCTTATTCCTGACAGTCCTGCTGTAATTAACCTCACAAGAGCTCTCAACCACAAAATTCATGCCCCCCCTTGTCGGCCCCTCCTGTCCATCTTCCTCCCTCTGAAGCACATGAGAGGAGGGTCTGCCTTTCGTCTGAACGCAGCCCGGTTAGCGTCTGACCACAGTGCTTCAGCAGCTGCAGCTCATGGTCAGACTGAAGAGGCATTAGCAGATGACCTTAAGCTGCTTCACACACACACACACACACACACACACACACAGCCCAGCAATTTCTATTCTGGAAACATGACAGCTCTTATCTCATGTGCTTAACCGCCACGCTGTCATTTGCATAGTGAAGCCCGCTGTCATTTTCACCATGGGCTTCAGAGAAGCCGGCGGCTGGAAACGGCAGTAACAGGGCCCATCTCTGAGGAACCGGACCGCTGCGGTCAGATGAGTCATCTGTGAAAGGGGGAGGGGTGTGTTACGAGTGTTAAAAACAGTCAAGGAGACGTACAACAGCTTTTAAGGGGCCATAAATGACAGATGCAACATGTTTAATGTTCACTGGGACGGGGGGGGGGGTCTGTCTGCCAATTATTTCCTCAGAATGAAAGCAGAACAGACAGAGATTGGGCAGCACGAGACTGCCCGCGCGTACCACACACTTGAGCTTTCGTGAGCTGCTGTTAGCTACACGACTCTCGCTCGCTGTCTCTGTCCGCACCCGGCTCTAATGCGTCAGCCAAGACCGCCTGTCAGTGACAAACAAACGCACGCACACACATACACGCACACATATCCAAAAGGGGTCTTCTGGGATCGGGCATCTTGCTTCTCTGGGGCGGGGGTATTATACGGCACTAAGAAAAAGGGACAGGAAACGGGGTAGGATGGTAACATGGAGTGGAGAGAAAAAGCGATAAATGAGCAGAAGTGCTGTTGAAAATGACAGACTACAAAACTGCAGCGGGAAATACTGTATAAGCAAGAGAGAGAGGCAGTAAAAAAGTGAGCGAGCGCACGAAGGAGAGTGAGAGAGACACGAAAGTGAGTGAACAGGAGTGCAAAACAGCAAGAAAAACAAGAGTGAGGGAGAAAATGTAAAAGAAAATGAAAGAATGAGAAAAAGTGAACGAGAGTGAACAAGAGAGAGATAGAGCAAGAGTGAGAGTGAACAAGAGTGAATGAGAGACAGAGTGAGAGTGAGTGAACAAGAGAGAGTGAACGAGAGAGAGAAGAAGAGACAGTGAACAAGAGAGAGGGTGATCAAGAGTGAACTAGAGAGTGAATGAGAGTGCAAAAGAATGAGACAGAGTGAGTGAGAGAGCGAGAGAGAAAAAGAAAGCGCAAGAGACGCAGCAAAAAAGAGAGAGAGAGAGAGAGAGAGAGAGAGAGAGAGAGCGAGAGAGCCTGTGAGGGGGATCTAGGGCGGGGGGCATACGCGAGAAGCAGCTCGGCACACTGAGCACTGCGGGCCAGATAAGAGTTAAATGGAAACTCCTCCCCCGCCCCCAACCTGTTTGCGAGCTCCGCTCGCTTTGTGAGATGAATAATTACCAGCACTCAGCCCTCGCCTTCCTCATTTTTCAAAGCTTTGCCGAGAAATTATTTTCTGAGAGGCGTAAGATCTCCAGCGCTGACTGTTGCTCAGGTTTCCGGGGGGAGGGAAAAAAAGAAAGAAAAAAAGAGAGAAATGAAATCTTTACAGAGAGGAAGCGGAGTGACCTGCCTGTGGAATATGGGGGGGGGGGCAGATGCCACAGTGATAGGGAGGTGTACACAGGCCAGGGGGCACGACCTGCTCCGTGACACGGGCATGCATGTGCACACGCATGCACACGTACGCACGCACGCACGCACACACACACACACACACACACACACACACACTATCTTTTGTGGAACTACTCTACAGAGGTTTAAAGCGGCTTAAAAACAGATCTCAGTGAAATGAGGGAAAGAGGAAAAGGCATGCAAACATTTCCTACCACTTGAAAGCAGAAATTCAAAGTATCTGACTTCAAAGATTTTTTTGTCTTGAAAGGGGGGGGGGGGTAAGTACAATTTAAAGAACCTTGAAAACCTCTCAGAAAAATGGAGCAGTGGGTTTGTGTGTGTGTTGGCACACAGGTTTGTCCTGTGTGTGCATTCTGACACACACGTACAAACGAGGAGAGCAAACAGGAAAGGATGGCAGCATGCCTTCCCCAAAAAAATGTGGGATTAGTCACTCAGACCTCCCCCCAGAGATCAGCGTCCTTTCAGGGCCGTTGGGTCTCTGATCTTGTCCCGCCCTCACCAGCGGGCTCTGCCCCACCCAGCACCCTCTGGCTGGCCCCTTGTGATACAGCGCAGCAGAGGCGAAAGGGTGAGGAGGTTCAGTTGGGGGGGGGGGGTTAATCTGGTCTCTGTATGCACATACGGAAACAATGAACACAGCTGTCACACAGAGGGGGGGCGTGACCCGGCCGGAAAAACAGACGGGTGTTATATATCCACGCAACCAACAGCTGGTATGGAATTTCTGTGTGCGTGTGTGTGTGGAGAGGGGAGAGAGACAGAACAGACAGACAAAACGAAGGACAAGGAGAGAGAGAGAGACAGAGAAACAAGGTTGGTAGGATGTGAGAGACAGGAGGTGGTGAGAGAAAGAAAAGGAAAAAAGATGAAGACGAACAGAAAAAGACGGAGGATAAACGAAGAAAGAAGGCAAGAAAGAGTAAACAAAACCAGACAGAAGAGAAGGAAAAGGGACAGCCGGCAAGTGAGGGACTAAAGGAGAAAAGAAAGGGGGAAGTACGAAAAGAAGAGAGAAGCACGGGGGAGAGGAGCAGTCGCAGGACTCCAAGGCCAACATGACGCATTCCCTACAGCCCCGCTTCCCAACTGGCCATGCTAACGCGAGCCCCCGCAGCGGGAGATCCCGCTCCAACCCAGCCGGGCGAGACGCTGCACAGTGCCGAGCCGCCATGTACACATGCGTGTGCGTGCGCCTCCAGGCGTGTCTGCCATGTGACGCCTGCACCTGCTTGCCATGGCTGTCACACGGCTCCACTGGCGATGCAGGAGGCAGCGATGCAGGAGGCAGCGGTGCGACCGGCGAAGAGGCCTTCGCCAGCGCCGCCCCATACGCTTCACCTTCCCAGCGGTTGTTGAGCTTGCTGAGTGAGAACTACAGGAAAGCTTTCTCAAAATGCGTATTAATGCAAGGGTGCAGACAGTCTAAGAGAAAGGGCACAGAGTCCCGTCCTCCGTTACAGACAAGACCGCATGTGTGCATGAGCAGAAAAGATGTGCATTTATACATGCTGGTTCTGCGTTTCTCCACGCCGCACACGGTGTAATATCTCTGCTTGCCTCCAAGGTCGTATCTTTGTAATAAATCTAAGACCTCTTTTTCCCCCCAATCTCTTTTGACCAACACCTTCGGTATGTAATGGAATGGGAGAGGGGTTTTTCTGGGGCTGTAAATTCCAGCGTGTGTCCCGTGTAAATCACTGCTGGCCCAGAGGAAAAACAAGCAGAATTGGTTCCACGTGGAGCCAATCCAGCAGCCCCTTAACCTGGGCGAGACTCCTAATCTCTCCACACTGATTAGAAAACACATCACTCACTCACAATGTAGCAGAGTGAAGGGGGTGGAGAAGGTTCATTAGAGTCCGCTTCTTTATCACTGGTCTCTGAGACAGAGGCACAAGCAATGCATGGTTTGATCGGGGAAGCGGGGCCAGTGCAGGAGGAGGAGGAGGAGGGGCGGGGCTTTCGTATGGGCCTTTGGGACATGTTGACCCTGCAATTGACCTACGCCTGGAAGAACATTTGCCTCTACACTGCAGGCCACTGAAGCTAATCACGTAGTTACCCTAGAGCCTGTCACTCAGCCGTCTCAGTGGGGGTCAGGGCTCCTGAATGCTGTGCTGGCAGGATGCTGCTATTCACCATCCCTTGCTGCGCACGCACACGCACACGCACACACACACACACACACATGCAACAGCCAATCACTGGAGGCCGTTGAGGGACACTGGATGTGGTATAAAATGAGCCCACATGTGACAAAGGCAGGCTTGTTGTGGTGAGTGACGCACTGTGACCACCTTCAGTGCAAATAAAGTGGTTACGTTATGGTGCGGGGGAGACAGAGCTAAGAGACAGAATAGTGTTGGGGGCCAGAGCAGGTAGGAAGGAAGTGGTTTTGGGAAGAAAGTACAGCTACTAATGTTGGGGGTGGGGACACTTCAGGAGGTAGGAGGTGGTTTATAAAAGACAGTGTAACAGCCTGGGCGAAAAGACAACACAGGACAGTTACCTCCTGAGCAAGCAAGGAAGGGAAACCTAGGACACGAGAGAGAGAGAAGCTCTTGCTGAAGACGACTCAAGTGGCACCAGCAGAGCCGTGGGGGGTGGGGGGCGGGCAACATCGGCGAAGGAGCTCGGCCTGGCCGGGGCCTGGCACGAGGACGCACCCCCGACGCGCTGACAGAACGCGCTTCACGCTTGTTTGGAAACTGTGAATCCCACATGCCGTCCTGCCACAGCAGACTGCGTTT
>JABJVR010000063.1:535739-547957 GCA_025773905.1 Chitala chitala
CCGCCGGCGACAACCGGCGGGGGAGGGGAGGGGCGGTTGGCAAAAAAATAAAATAAAATAAAATAAAAAATAAAAAAAATAAAAAGCATCATCAGAGTGTATGATGTCTACACCCGAAAAACACCAAGGTTGGCCAGCATTGTTTTTCCTAATTACGGAATTGCTGTGAAGGTGCTTCCTGGTGCCAGGCCTGGGGGAGGATGGGGGGGGGTAATCTGATCGCGCTCCTGTTGGCTCGCACTCCAAGGCAGCCCACTGAATAATTCAGCTAATGGCTGATTGGTTTCAAGGATAACGGTCGTGCAATCACTCAATACACGGAGGATAGAGGCCGCTGCGGACGCTGCCAGGAAACATGGAATGGGGGGGCGAGACACATTATTTTCCTCCTGCTTGTATGAATTGTACTCTCCGGAAGGTCTCTGGATTGTTCCTGTCTCCCCTCTCCGCCCTCGGTGACTCCTGGTGACCTGAAAGACCGTTCTGCGAGATGACAGCGCAGATTTACTGTGTCATGAGGGTGGAGGGGGGAATGTGAGGCTGTGGGGGCTTGGTGCAGGTGGGGGCAGAGGCAGCGCAGCAAAGGAACAATCAGCGGAACAGGACGCTGCAACCAAACAGCGCAGCGCAACCCTGGCAGAGGGCCGGGGACCAATCGGAGCACTGGAGCTCGTGCATTTGAGAGCCGCCCGCAGCACGGAATCAGAGCAGCGCTGTGAGAGAAGAGCGGAGAAAAAACATGCGCTGAGCAGAATTAGTGCCTGGGGAGACAGGGCCCTCGCTGCCTCTCAAAAAGGGAGGGGCTCTTTTGTTCCAGTAGAGCTGCTAACCATTTAATGAGGCCTGAGAGAGATTTGGCAGGAGCTGGGACCTAAGGCTGGTGAGCCAATCAGATGCAAGCATCCAGACCGCCTGGTAACTGAATTACAGTGGTTCTCCAAACCAACAGTGAGTTACACTCGACCTTCCTCCATCTTCTAAACAAACCAGCAATCACATAGATGCTTCCTCCACTTTTAAACCAATAACTGCCTTTCTTAAAGTGCAAGACAGACAGACAGACAGACAGACAGACAGACACACAGACAGACACACAGACAGACACACAGACAGACACACACACACACACACACACACACACACACACTTCCACGTTGGCTACCAGGAAACTCTTGCACCAGCTTGGATATGCGACCCCTAAGCACATTAACATTTACAGATGCTTATAGAGCACAAAATTACAGCTGGGTAATGGCTGAGCAACATAACCTCCTAATAAATTTATAGCAACATACCACACAAAGAACAGTTACAGAAGTGCTGTCTGAGTTACCCTGTGTTTCAGGGTAAGGGGTCCTCCGAGATTCTGTTCAAGCCAAGCTGTGACTAGCGTAGTAACTGGCAGGGCGGTGCCCGGACGGTGCCCGAGCCGTGGTCAGACAGTGCCCGAGTTCCCTGATGGGCACTGACTGAAGCAGCTTCCTTTGATACCCAGTCTGGCTCTGGCATCCTGCACTGCTGACAGTGACAGACAGCGTCTATGAGCTGCAATATTGGTTCTGCATGGGCTGGGGAGTGGAACAGAGCCTCTCTGCTGCTCCTGAAAGCACAGAGAACCAGCTGCACCGATAACAGCTGGCTCGCCTGGTGGGTGCTGTCCCACTGCTGCTCCTCTCCACCTCCTCTGTCTGGATACTCCTTACCTCTCCTTAATCACGTCTTCAGCTCAGGAACACCAAACACTGAGAGTCACGCATTACTCTGCAAAGTAATTCAGAAGCTGCACCACATTCAGACGAGTGCTTCTTTGGAGCCACCCAGAAGGTCCTCTGAATGTGCCCACCTCACTTTGTCATCAGTGATACCATTAATGTTTTAAGCTGGATATTACAAGGACCGCTAAAGCCAAGGTCACAGCTAAGAAAGATTAAGACGTCAGTTCCATAACATTTCTCGTTTCTCATTTAAAAAAATGATTATGTCAAATAACAAACAGTGCAGTAAAGCCGGTGTTATTAAGGGAGAGCCCACATGTCAAATGTCTATCCCTGAACCGTAGAACAAAGTAGAAGCACTTTTTAACGCATCGTTCAAGGGCAGCTGGCCCGCAATAAACAAAACGTATAGCGAGGTCTGTTTTTTCCTCCAGAGTACTGCCAGTAAACAGCAGCTTGTGTCATAATCAGCAGCAAGGCTCCAGGGTCTGTTCCACAAGCAATCTGACGGGAGAAGCGATGCGTGTGCGACGATAACAAGAAGATGGAAGACGGCGGCAGACAGACGTGGCTCTGTCGCTGCTTTGGACACGTGAGAGAAACCGCAGGCGAGACCCATCTGACTTCAGGGGCCACGTGTGCCCAGCCACCGGGGAAGGGAGGACAGGAAAAAGGCAGGTGGAAACCTCAGTCGCTCACTTAATGTGGTCCGAGGGCGGCTCTGCGGAGGCACTGGCAGCCGCGAGAGGGGAAATTGCTCTTTTCATGTGCAGACGCGAGGAGCTGCCTTGCGCTCCGCTACAAAGCTTTGAAAGGCTGCCAAGCTGCCTATGAGTAAGTGGGGGGGGGGGCAGACGGGAGTGGGAGGAGGGTCATCCATCCATCATTGCCAAATGCTGCCGTTGCTGGTCTGCCAGAGCCGTCAGCTGGAACAGGAGACGAGATCGCGGTGCTGTTCTGGAGGTGACCGAGGACAGGGCAGCCCGGCGCAGCTCTGAGTGCCAGCCCCGTGACCCACAGGTGCCACTTCATCCGAACCGGCCGAGAAAGGCCAAACAGACAAGTTCATTTTTGCAAGGCGGCACGGTGCGGGGGTCGCGGGAGCCTGCGCAAACGAGACGTACGGTCACCCTGACCTCAACTCGGCCACAGGAACCCAACAGGCACCGGTCACAGGATAGCGTGGGCCGGCAACGGAGGCTCTGACACGTAGCTGCAGTGTGCCCCCCGCGCTCTGTCCGGGGCTGGCGGGCAGAGGCAGAGAGCGCGGCCACGCAGCTGTGCGCCTGACCCGAAACCCGACTCCTCCATTCATCACAGAGTGAGGGGGGAGGGGGGAGGGAGCCGGCGGCACAGCGAGGGAAGACAGAGTGCCGCTCAGACACACGAGCCACGTTTCCAACACGATGCATTATTCAGCAGTGCCGCTTCGCGCTGTGCTGAGCTGCACTCGCGTAGCCTTACCAGACGCACTGAGGGAAGCGTGCCGGTGCAGCCCTGGGGGGGGCCGGGAAATCTCAGCATCCCGGCGAGTGATTTCTGACAGGCGTGATCCAGCACTTCCCAGAAAAATAACCTGCAATTTTCACTTCCCGCCCAGGATATCAGGCTGACAGATCATGTCAGAGACAGGCGTTCACATGTTTTACACCCCGTGTAATATAACAATCCATTAAAAAATAATAACAAAAATTTTAAAAATAAATTTTGAAAGTTTGTTTTGACTTGTGGACAATAAGGATGAGTTAAATCACAAAAAGAAGCAGGGTGCTGAGTGACAGGATATTCAGGGTCGCACAAGCCGTTAGGACACACCACCTGAGTGTAGGGTGTAGAACACAGAGCGATCCGCTGCGTCTCCCGCCGGCACACATCAAGCCACCTTACTACCAGCACCCACTACCTCCCCGAGCCAGTTTTTAGAGACAGAACCGAGCGGCCACCCGCTCAGAACGAGGGCCCGCTCCATCGCTCTGTGCGGTTTATCAGGAATGGCCGTGGTGTGCAAAAACAGCAATCGGCGTGGGCGACCCGCGATCGACTCGCGGCCTGCCAGCTCTGCAGCTTGGCTGCAGCGGCAGAGCAGCGCCTTGTGTGAGCTGGAGAGGGCCCAGGCAGCGCGGCCAAGTTTGTACACGGGCAGACGGAGGGAGCGGCTCCCCTGCTTTCAGTCACGCTGGAGCTGCGCGGAGCAGAATGCGGAGGCCCACACAAATACAGATGACCTACTGACCGCCACAGATGTGGACAAAATGATGGCAGGATACCCGATACATGGTCCTCTACAGACACAAACAACTGGCACAAAGGGGCTTGCGCAGACAGCCTGAAAGCATCGCACAGGGGCTTGCGCAGACAGCCTGAAAGCATCGCACAGGGGCCTGCGCAGACAATCTGAAGGCATCGCACAGGGGCCTGCGCAGACGCAGACAGCCTGAAGGCATCGCACAGGGGCCTGTGCAGACAGCATGACCAGCAAACAAGGCAGTCCCTCACTCACTTTAAGCACACTGAATATGGAAGGCAATAAGACAAAGAGAGACACAGTTTGAGGGGGAAATAGAAAAAGAAAATGAGAACTTATAAAGCCAGCTCTGTGTGCAGCACGGTCGTCAGCAGAGTGCGATATGCTGACTGTTATGGAACTCGGTCCTCCCTCCGCTGAAGAGGGTTTTTGTCTGAGGCTTAACCAGGATTCCTGGAACCAGCAGATCACAAGTAAATGACTCCAGTGCATATGAAGGAGGAAACGCTCCCTGCAGATTAGCCGGCACACGTGTGAACGTGTGTGCGTGAGCGCGCACGAGCATAATCCGGCCGGCCTCTCCACGGACGACCCTCGAAGCCCCGCTGCGCTGTGCCGATGGCGCTATAAATCACCGCAGTAGAGATAATGTGACGCATGCGAGCCAATAAAACGGCCTTATCGACGTTGCCGTGGCCGTGCGATAACGGGAGTCTGATGGCCTGCGGCTGCAGAGGTGAGCCTGGGTGGCGGGTGTGGACGTGTGTGTGTGTATGGGGGGGGGGGCAGGCTGGCACTTTGAAGGATCCCACATCAACACGCTGCAAAACAAAACTAAAAAAGCCGAGCCATTCTGCACAGCGGGTGTGTTCTCAGAAGCCCCCGGTCACAAGAACAAAAAGAGGCTTTGTGTGAGTTTCTGCTTGTGTGCTCTGCCCCCCCCCGGCTGGGAATGAATGGGGGCATTAACACTCCACACAACCAGCCAAGGGTGGTGAGAACAGGGCTTGCTTTGGTGAGCTGCAGCCACAGGGGCTTCGCCGTCCTGCCCGGCATGTTTATACGAGTCACGTGTGCAGGTCCATGCGTGTCTGCGCTGACGCAAACATCTGGCTCAAAGCACTGGAACACAAACCAACCACAACACAGCGACTGGATGAAAGACTGCGAATCCTCAGGACAAACGCTTCAAGACTCTTTCTCAGGCTGCATAAATACACATCTCTTTTTACCTCTATTCTCACTGCGCTTTTCTCCAGCAAGTCACGTAGCAGCCAGCAGCAATCTCTTGCATCAGTCTGGGATAGGGGGTGAGCAATCCACCTCTGGTTTCAGTCATTCAGGAAACCCAAGGTGTGCTGTGAAGAACAGTTAGATCCAAACACTTCTCTCCACTCAGCAGTACGGGTTGCTCCGCGCACCAGAGGTGAACCGGCACGCACACTGAACACTAATGCCCACAATCCATGCAACCGCCACAACACGGCCCTTTGTCCCAGGGCTCAAAGGCCCATAATGCTGTTGGATAATGTCAGCAAGCCGGCAAGGGGAGATGCACTATGCAGGACCACAGACATGTTAAATCACAGGCTCTGTCCTGCATTAAGTACAATCACTGCTGTATTGAAGCACATGCTCTGTCCCGTGTTAAGCAGAATCACTGCTGTATTAAAGCCCAGGCTCAGTCCCGCGTTAAGCAGAATCACTGCTGTATTAAAGCCCAGGCTCAGTCCCGCGTTAAGCAGAATCACTGCTGTATTAAAGCCCAGGCTCAGTCCCGCGTTAAGCAGAATCACTGCTGTACTAAAGCCCAGGCTCAGTCCCGCGTTAAACAGAATCACTGCTGTACTAAAGCCCAGGCTCAGTCCCGTGTTAAGCAGAATCACTGCTGTATTAAAGCCCAGGCTCAGTCCCGTGTTAAGCAGAACCACTGCTGTATTAAAGCCCAGGCTCAGTCCCGTGTTAAGCAGAATCACTGCTGTATTAAAGCCCCGGCTCAGTCTCGTGTTAAGCAGAATCACTGCTGTATTAAAGCCCAGGCTCAGTCCCATGTTAAGCAGAATCACTGCTGTATTAAAGCCCAGGCTCAGTCCCGTGTTAAACAGAATCACTGCTGTATTAAAGCCCAGGCTCCGTCCCGTGTTAAGCAGAATCACTGCTGTATTAAAGCCCAGGCTCAGTCCCGTGTTGCTTGTTTAACAGAATCCTACTGCTCTGCCATTAAGTTTCCTCCTTAATTTCTTAGACGAGAGATTTTCAGGAACCAGCTGAGCTTTTCTCCAAAACAGATGTTCAGGAGAGGCGTACATGAGAACCTGAGAGGCTGGTGACAGTTTGAGAATAAGGATCTAATCAAACACGGCTCCATAATGAAGGCACAGAATGTGGTGGGGGCAGGTGACTCAGACACCCTCTCTCAGATAACTAAAGCTAAATAAAAAGTTTGGTCACAGTGTGAACGACTGATGGGAAAGCACCGAACTTTCCTCACTCAGCTGGAATGCACTAGCAGACCTTACACGGTCCGCCTGATAATATTTCCATGTCTGTATTCCCTCCCCCGGCACCCCTCTCTCAGCTCCTCAAATAAAGGCACTTGTGTAAAACTGGCATTGTTTACCATCATCCACGCATCCACAGTGTATAACCGCCCCTCTGACAGCATGAGAGTGAATTTTGGTCTGTGCTGAGCAGAAGGACTAATCAATTCCACGTCAGTAGACCTTGCTATTCTGCGCACACCTTGGAAAAGAACACTAATTCCACTTCACCCCAGAGTAATGTGCTCAGAGAGTGCAAACGGTGGTCACTTTAACACTACCTGCTTTTCACATTCTATAGCTCCAGTCAAGGTTGAATTTACACTGACCAGGCTGGACAGAAGAAAAGGTGAGAAGATGAGCCATTTTCAATTTAAAGCAGCTCATCCTGAGAACTACTCCCATTCCACTGGCACTGTCATGCACCTTCTGTCTGGACTCTTATTACCCGAAACTGATTCAGCATCATCGCTCGGGCAGGTCTCCCGAGGCTGCCACAGCCTCCAGACGCCTCCCACTCCAGTAAGGGGAGGTAAACCACGACACAGCAGTGTGGCTACCTGGAAACATGCCCCCATGACCATCTGAAGTGATTAATCCTATGACACTGCGTCTTCCTCACTAAACAGGCTCTGAAGACACCCAAACTACCTTAAGTATCCTATTTAATTTAAACAATTTTCAGGCTCCCTGTTACACCCAGATGTTTCAAAGCGATTTCTCATCGTATAACACTGGGCTAAGAAAAGCTGAAGTTAGCAATAACACCACAGATCGATAGAAAATCTATAGCAGACAACACCGATACAAATTATGCAATTGGTCAATGTGAAAATCAGAGGAGCAGAAAGATGAATTACAAACTGGCAGAAGGGCAACGTGTAGGAGAGCTAGACAACCTACTCACCAAAATATGTCAGCCACCAAGCCTGGAAGGTGCACAGAGTCCCCACTGGGTGGTCTTCACCCTGCACACCAGAGGGGGGTGGGGGCTGAGTCACACTGTCTCTATAAGTGCTGTTAGTAGCAGCATATGCAGCGGGACCCACTCACCATAACGTACGCAACACTGTCGAAGAATGCCGCGACGGTCAGGCTTACGATCATCTTCTGCAGCGACAGACAGAAAGAGCCATGAGACAGGCAAAGAACGCGGGAGTCAGTTAGGGTCGGGGTGAGACAGGCAGAGAATGCGGGAGTCAGTTAGGGTCGGGGTGAGACAGGCAGAGAATGCGGGAGTCAGTTAGGGTCGGGGTGAGACAGGCAGAGAATGCCGGAGTCAGTTAGGGTCGGGGTGACACAGGGAGAGAACGCGGGAGTCCATCAGGGTCGGGGTGAGACAGACAGGGAAGGTGAATGACTGTCAGCGTTGACAAGACAGGTGAGGCCTGTCTGAGTGTTTGAACATTGTACACAGATGTGAAAACAAAGTTTGTCAGTGTGTAGCATGTCCACAGACAGCAAAACCACATTTCTGTCCTGTTTTCTGCACTCATCACAAACAGAAAAGCCTCCTCCACTTGTCTTTGAACATGTCCCTCCAGCACGCTGGACCTTTTCAAAGGTCTGGAACACATTCAGTAACAGTTAACTTCAGTTATTATTAACTGTAGGAAAAGTTAACATGAACTTGGTTTACCTCTCAATGCCAGACATTTAATATGGATTAGAATAATGTATGACACCTCAAATCAAATAACAGTGCTAAAATATTAATTCCTTAAGCGTGTCTAACTGTCTCACTGGTGTGTCTTGCTGCAGTTTAAAAAGAAGCCAGGCAGGTCAGTGGCCTGAATAGAGACAGCTGTGTTTCAGGGCTGCCATTAGTTCTGTACCACAACATGCCTCCAATTTATGGGAGCACTGCATAGAGAGGACTCCTTCTGCCTCCCTCCTCCCGCCTGCTCTTCTTTTCTCCTCAACCCCCCCATCTGTCTGTCTTTCTGTCTCTCCCTGTCTCCCCCTCTCATCCTTTCTCTCTCTCTTTGCCTGTCTCTCTCCTTCTGCCTGCCCGTCTCTCTCTCCTTCTGCCTGCCCGTCTCTCTCTCCTTCTGCCTGCCCGTCTCTCTCTCCCTGCCTGTCTCTCTCTCCTTGACTGCCCGTCTCTCTCCTTCTGCCTGCCCGTCTCTCTCCTTCTGCCTGTCCCACTCTCCCTGTCTGACTCCCACTCTCCCTGTCTCCGCCTCCCGCCCTCTGTCGCCCTTCCTGTCTCCACCTCCCATTCGTTTTCTCTCCTTCTGTCTGTCTACCCCTCTCTTGCTATCTCCCTCCCCTGCGTAAGCCATTGTGCCTACCCCAGGGAAAGGCTTTGGTGTGATTTGGCTGTCGTTTCTCCCAATTTCCCTGCCCGAGCTGGGCGTTATCAGAGAGGAGCGGTAATGACCTACTAAGCTCCCGCCATCCACTGCGAGCACACAGGAATATTTAAACGTCTGTGCTCAGAATAAATAAATAAGCCGACCAGCTTCTCTTTTTTAACCCCCACCCCCTTCTCTGTTCCACAGAGCCTGTGAGCTGGCTCCGCTCGGAGAGGTCCGAGGATTTCCCCCTCACCCCTTCGCGGGCCCAGCAGAGCACAGGCAGCGTCTCTCAGTAAACACCAGATGGGCCACTCATCCACACATGTGAAGATGGGTAGAGAGCGATCCTGTGACACAGCTCACAGGCAGCAAATCGCATTACACACAGTGAGCTGGGGGGGGGGGGCTTTCAGCTCATTTCTTTATTTATTTAGCCCAGTTTCCCTCATTCTGTTTGTTTTCCTTTGATGTGTTTTATTGGGATTGACCCCTACGCTCACCCCCTCAAACTAAAGCCCTGTCAGCGACTAACTTCTCTGTTTCACAGAACAAGTGGCTGAAATTGGGCGTGAGCGTGCAGCCCGGCTGTCACTCATCACTGCCATTTAGCCACAGGACGCTCATGCGTTACAGCCAAGCTCTGCACGGCATAAGCTCAACACCCCAACTGTGGTTTAGGCTCTGCGCAGGCCAATCAGGACAAGCATGACACAAACCCAGCATCGGCCAATAAGGATGAGCCTGACACAAACCCAGCATCGGCCAATAAGGACGAGCCTGACACAAACCCAGCATCAGCCAATCATAAGAACCTTTTAAAGGGATGGAACCTGAGGCAAGCTAATTAGGTTAAGGTTTCTCAGGGTGGTTTCACAGGCTGTTTGGAGCTTCTCATTTATAGTTTAACTGGTCGGTAACCACAAATGATCTGCCATATTATTTAGTGGAGTAAGAACAGAAAGAGGTGAGACTTGCCAAGATAAATTGGTTTTCCAACACATTCTAAGGGAAGAAGGCGTACACAGACTTGCAGGTTGCCCATTTACAGCCGTCTGTAGAGCCTCACATCGCACTGCAGGAATTCCAGGTTAATACTCTGCCCAACAGACCTTTAGCGGCCTGGTGGCTCAATGTTTAGAACATCATGCTGACATGTGGAAGTCTCCTGGTTCGAATCCCAGCCCAGCCAGGTGTGTCCTTGAGCAAGACAGTCAAATGCTGACTGCCACTGCTCCTCTCAGGGGACGGGTCAAATGCAGATAAGTAATTTCCCACTGGGATTAATAAAGTACTATAAAATAAATAAATAAAAATGAAGGCCTCTTCCATGACTTGATTCAATAACCATTTGATTTGGGTTGATGTCTATTCATTAATACTTGTAAGTTTTTATTCCAGAATATCCCTTAGAAAACACCCAGGAGGTAAAAATCGGTGCCACTTAATGAGGGGGTTGGGACATCCATGATCATCATCTTATTTAAAAGTTAATCGGGACAACAACACATAAAGAGGCTCAACAGACACTTGGGCCACAGTGTTAACTGTGGGCTGTTGGCAGGGACTTGTGAAGCATTACTGGAGGCAGTCTATGCCTCTCCACCAGGACTGCCACGACAGAGAGCGGGCACACAGGGGACCAAGCTGGTGCTGCCCACTGCTGGAAACGCCAGCCCGCTCGTACCGCTACATCAGCCATCAACAGCACGCTGCCAAACATATTCTACTCTGTTGCGCTCTCTCTTTCTTCCTCAATCCGCAGACCCCCCCCTTCCCCCACGTCCTCCTCCGGCAGTGGCTGTCACTTTAGAATTCACCCCCCACCCCTCCCCACATCAGCCGGGGGACAAAAGCGCCTGGGGACGAGGCCAGACAATCACTCGCTCCTCTCCAACAGCTGCGCTGCGCCGCTCCGCTCACTCGCCTTTGTTCCCCGCGCTCGGAGCTCGGCTCATCCGCCTGGGGCCTCCACGTTAACCCCGCGGGTCCTGGAGGAAATTCGCTCCGCTTTATTTCACATCCCCCACTACAATTTCTACTTTGAATTAAGTTCAGAAATTTCCTATTCTGTGTCATGCTTCTAGAGTGGCTCCACCCAAGACCACGCCACTGACACACACACACACAGGCGCACGCTTGCACACACAACACCTCATACATGCACCGTAAAGCCCTTTCAATCACTGACAAACACCCATTCTCACACACACACACACACACACGCAGCCATATTGTCAGCCATGCTGTTCGCCGGCCACACCCTCTCTCCTGACAGAGAGTTCAAGGTTTCCCCAGAGCACTGGGCTCTGTCCTTATTCTTCACAATCAAAGTCGGGCCCCCCACACGAAGAAGCACCAAGGCGGCTCCGGTTCTGAACACCGTCGCTCTCATTAACAGCTCTGGGAACGCTGCTCTGAAACATCCGTGACACAGGCAATTAGCGAGAATTTTTTTTTTTTGTTTTAAACTTCAGAATGGCTCCTTTGCCTGCTTTCATCGCGACATGCTGTGAATCTCAGAGCGGCTGAGAAACGTTCTGCGACGGTTTCACAGCAAAGCTGCGTGAGAAGAGACAGCTTGACTGTGTCGGAGCGCACCGAGGCGTCCTGAAGACTCATGAAGTGCGCTGTTCCTACCTATTCCACACTTCCTGTCCTGCTCACACAGAACACCATTAAAATCCCACCTGTACTGATACACTATCTACAGAGATTCCTCAACCAAAGGCAGGCCAGAGGTCTACCCTCAGGACTGGGACACCCCTGACTTCTGTAAGGCTGCTGTCATTGGGGAAGCCCTGGGAGAGAAAGAGACACAGACACGGGGAAGACAAAAACTGAGAGACAGAAAAAAAAGAGAGAGAGAGAGAGAGAGAGAGAGAGAGAGAGAGAGAGACACACAGAGTGACAGAGAGGGAGTGAGAGGGAGTGAGAGAGAGAGAGACAGAGTAACAAAGACAGGGAGTGAGAGAGACAGAAACTGGGAATGAGAGACAGAAAGAGAGCGAGAGAAAGAAAGACAGAAAAAGAAAAGAGAGACACAGACAGAGGTTTCCCCATCCCACTGCAGGGGGCACCCTGCCCCTGTTTCTGTAAGATCCATTTTATTTGCAACGTGCATTTAAATGCCGTCTCCTGCGGAACATGGGCAGAGGGAGAGCCGCGCAGGAAGCTGCACTAGAGCGCAGAGCTTTTAAATGGCCGCCCATCAGGATCCACTTATTATTCAGCATCAGGCAACGGCGCATCATTAAACTTTAATCAGAGCACTTTTGTTGATTCCCCTCGTCTGCAGCGCTCACGCACGCTCTCTCCCCTCTCGCGCTCCCCCCCTTCGTCTCTCTCTCCCTCTTTCTCCTTGTCTGTCCCCCCACCTCTCTCTCTCTCTCTCTCTCTCTCTCTCTCTCTCTCTCTCTCT
>JABJVR010000063.1:557717-582291 GCA_025773905.1 Chitala chitala
CGACACAACCAGACGACTGAGGAAGGGTGAGCGCGAGTGACACAACCAGACGACAGAGGATGGGTGAGCACGAGTGACACAACCAGACGACTGAGGAAGGGTGAGCGCGAGTGACACAACCGGAGGGGTGAGAGTGCAGTAAGGAACTCCAGCTGGTGGCCAATTTACAGTTTTTCATATTTACTGCTTTACAGTTTTCCAGACTTCACAGTTGAACAGATTTATTCCCTTACAGATGGCTGGACTGACAGCTTACTGACTACCTTTTGCCTGTATTATCTGTAATATCTCTTATAGATTCCTGGCATTCCATAACCAGATCAACACAAGTGTACATAAATTAGCACAGCAATTTGACAGAACCACCCAGTTTCACAATGTCAATAAACTCCTCTCTAGAATAACCCCACCAAGAGAAGCCAAAAAGAGTTTAACTTGCTGCTAACCTTCCAGTAAGATAATGAAATTGAAGTGCAGCCATAATGGGAGATCAGGAGCACGCAGATTTAGGGCCCCAACAGGGTGTTAAATGGTCCCACAATCAAGGCCAGTCACGTGTTAAAAACACAGTCAGTGTGGACATGACCCCAGCAGCCTGGGCAAAATGTTCCCTCAGGTGTAAATCTTGGTAATATGAGGTTCTGAGGCTTGTTCCATACCCAAAGGCACTGATGTAACTATTGCCACGGCATGCTAAAATCCATATTTGTCACCAAAATACTCATCTGTCAAATTCGGGTCCTGGCTGGTTTTTACTACACCACACCGAAAGCGCTGAAGTTCTTTGACTTGTCTGCAAACAAGTGTGTTCATAGTTAAAAACAGTCAAAGAAATATTTACAGGAATTTACATAAAAGGCTACATTTGCCTTCCGTCAAAATTAATTTGTTGACATGATGTTCCGGTCATCTGATCTTGACTCGTGAGAGAACTGTGCCGTGTTAATTCCCTACACTCACTTGCTCTGGCAACAGTAATAAAAAAAGGTTAAATGTCTTACTTATGTATGTGTACTTTTACTCATTTGTAAGTCGCTTTGGACAAAAACATCTGCCAAATGAATAAATGTAGTGTAAATGAACTAGTTTCTTAAACAAATGATGCCCCTGCACACTGCCGCAGTTAAATCCTACAGGCTGACAGCAACGTGTTTATGACATGGGAGATCAGCGCCATGTCCGCCCAGCATGAGTAATGAGATGGTGTTCTTTGAAAACAAATTTTACGTTTTTAATAGTAAACAGATACCAAGGTACAGCTGTGTGTATCTTACATAACCTGTGTGGAGATGCGTGACTGTCAGTTAGACACTGCACTTCATTACCGTCTTGGGGGTAATCTGGGCGACACGTCTCATCGCACGACACAGCAATACAGTAAAACAACGTAGAAACAGAGACTCACAATTAACTCGTGTGAACAGCCACCGTCCTCACATTAAAACGGCTCGCTGACACCACGACGTGCTTTTATGTTAAGACAGAAACCCGTAGCCATTTGCAGCATCTCTTTAGCTAATGGCGTTCAAGAATTGTACATTTACCTCATAAATTACATGACTACACTTTTACTCTGCGCAATTTTTCAGAAGAATGCTGCTAGTAAACTAAGTAGCTGCATGCCTGTTAATTTGTCATTTATTGCAACCCTGTACAATGTCGATAGCTTAGCTATCCATTTACGCAAACGTGTTTTGTTATTATTTGGTACTTACACATTGATAGTCGTCAAACTCTGTATTAAGACGACCGCAATGACTACTGTCGTTTTTGCCTGGGGTCGTTATTAGTCTATTTTCCATTGTTTATCGGGGTTTAAAATCAATGTTTTGATGGTTAGGCAAACTCATCATTTGGTCTGCTCGACTATGATACAATGAGTTCCTACCGGGCGCAGAAGGTGACAAACAGGGCGAACTGCATCGATAGCAGGATGGGGGGGAAAAAGCGATTCCAATAAGTGTGTTCCGAAACGACTGGTCGCTTTATAGATAATTTCTACTGGTACACATAAACAAGTAAACTAAGACAACTAAAATCTACACATTTAATTTGTCGTAATAGAAACAAGTAATGCTGGTGGATAATGTGTGATGACTTCAGTTTAAACGTCATTATTAAAGTGTGGTTAATTATTTAGTACATCACTTCTTTTAAAATCAGGAAAAACATGACTTGATTCAATTATTCATTTATGTCAGATAATAATAATAAACACACTCATAAATTTGTGTACATATGAGTACAAATGTCAGCACATCTAAAATGAAAATCCATTTAGTTATCCTCTCCAGGGGTCAAGGGTTGCCTGAAGCGTATTCTAGGCAGCCCAGGGCACAAGGCGGGGTGGAATGTAAATACTACACAAAAGCAACGTTGGCAATACTTTACATTGTTAGGACTAGTAGTCATGGCAGAATTATTTGTTCTGCCTTTCAAATGTAGCATTGAGTTAGTTGTGTGGGAAGAATAGAGTGCCCCTGGCTACTGTCCCCAGACCTGTCCACACACCTAACTGGCTCTGCTATTTATCTGTGCTAATTATGATGTAAACCATCTAACTTTATGAAATTATCATTGTTATCTATTCAGTTGCTGTACTTCAGTAGTCCCACACAAAGCCTTTACTTACATGTGCACAGATACCCACATAATCTCTCTGCACAGATACAGGGCTGCATGCAGAATTACAGCCAAACACTAGTGTGTATTTTACTTACAAGCCAGCAAAGTTTCTGCTTTTGTACAGCTGAGTGAATTGCATGAAAAGGAATACAGTATATGTCGGCCCGTTTGGGAAAAATGGATCAAAATCTCCATTAAATAATTAAATATTACTGAGTATTGTTATCACTGTCATTGAGATACCTGTCCAGAATCACTGGTCAGAGCTGTAGGTTATAAAACTCCTTTTGGACAAAAGCATTTGCGATGTTGTATTAACATGCATGGAGGTTTTGTCTGTCTGTGAATCATTCTGGTACAGCAAAGCACACATAAAGCTTCAGTTGTTGTTAGCTGCCATTCTGACTTGTCGGCCCTGCAATGCAGATGCAAAAACACACAAGCATGTTGAATGTTGTGAGGAACGAGTTGTCGGTCTGCATGTTCACACACTTCCTGGTGTTATAGAACCTGTATACCTTTGCAGCGACCCTGTTTAGCTGCATCTTGAAAATATTTGTTTACTCTCAATCTGAAAATTCCATCTGTGCAAATTTTTTGCAGTATAAACGTCTGTTAGGCTGATAATAGAGATAAAGCAAACGTATCCTGAACACTTGTACTGCTGTTCATTTGATTGCTTTGTTCTGATTATATGCAAAGTGTTTCTGACGGTAGATTTAATATTTGTCATAAGCGGACTGTTTAAGTTAACTTTATGCACTTTGTGCCTTAATTATACCTTTTCGTCAATCACGCTATTCAAAAATTATCTGGAGTCTGTTGAGTTTAATACAAGGAAATATAGGTATGAAGTTCTGTTCTGAGCTGGTTCACTGACATCTTTAAAAGTCCCCTTATATCATACATTCTGCAGTAACAAATCAGTCAGTCGCCTTCATTTAATACTTTAACATTTGGCCAAGGAAACATAAGTCACATCACACTATTTGTTTCAAAACTATTTATTTTTAGTGCAATGTTTCACAATACAAACCAAAAGCAGTAATATGAAGTCCGAGTACCTCTGCTAGCTCTCATAATGTACAACGGAATCTCATGGAATCTATCATTATTCCACAAAGTAGAACTGTCACAGGATTCCAGTTCATAGATTATTTTGTTAACAAATAAGTTAGCATAGTACCATCATAGACACTCCATCACTGCAGACAAACTCCTGCATCTGGACGTGTCAGCCTGCCAGCCATTATATGGGACATTTTTTTTACTCGTGAGTACAGTTGAGAAACTTACATGCCGTCTGACAACTGAAAATATTAAGACAAAATACGTATATTTAAACAATATTATGATATAGCTCTTAAGTATACTGTATATGTTCAGCAAATTGTTTTTTACATGTACATGTTGTATATACAGTATACCACATACGAGCTGAAGGCAAAGCCACCATATCATATCTATAGTGCAAATTTCAGTGCAGAACATTGGAAAGGTGCATCACCGAGGAACACACAAGCAGGTTATATTGGCCCATTAGATACAGGTAAATCTTTCTTAAAATTAGACCAACATTACACAACCATCAGTCTGCATGGCCTCTCTACGTCCATTCAATAAAACATCATAAAAATGTGTAAACGTGGTCTCTTTGTGGGAGCTGGAAGAGGTGTTTTCAGTGTCCCCAACTGCCGATGCCAATCTCCTCTTTGTATCTGTTGGTGAGAGTGTTGGCTTTTCGCGTAAGTTTGGCGAGCACAGTGTGCAGGCCGCTCAGGTGAAAGTAGAAAAGTTTCACCAGATCTTGGTCTTCTCCCTCCGGTTCCATCCTGGAGATCTCCAGAGCCGTCATGCCGAGTTTGTCCTTCCTCCTCTCGTCGGCCGGCAGGATTCCCCACTCGATGTCATTCCTTATGGACTTGAGCAGAACGTAGTAGCTGTACATGTCACCGTCGTAGAAGCACGGCGAGTCACTGCTTGTGGTCCGCATTGAGGTCAAATTCTTTTCCTCCTCCAGAGGGACGTCTCGTAAAAGGCTCGGTACCATCACGGTCTGATCCATGTTATTCACCGCGCCGATAAAACGGCTCATGGCATTGAACAGAGAATTTTTCTGATTGTAGGAATCTGATATTTGCATCATTTTCGTCACGATATTAAGTGAGAAACTACAGGACGTTAAATCACAATTTCCTGCAAGTGCATGCAATAAAAACTAGCCTGTAAGAAGTGCAATCGGAAAAGTTCGTCTTCTTTGGGTACTCTCGGAAACTTTTAGTAAGCGCCTTTTCTAATCGGCTTGTAACGAAACAAGCTTGTCGATGTTCAGGCGTCACAGCGAGTTTCAGTCTGCTTCAGCAGGACCTCCAAGGAAAGTGTCACAATTCTTCACTGTGCATCCAACGCAATGATACTCGGTGCACTTCTTGCTTTTATTTGCTGATTAATGACAGCAAAGCATCCTGTTCGCTCTTGTTAAAGTAGGGTGTTTTCGGCGCGAGGCGTTCCCAGAACCTGTCCATCCACGTTTTTGTCCCATTCATTTGGTAAATGTATTCCAACGACCTGATGCAAGACAAGAACAAAACAGGTTTGAGCAGTTTTCGTGTACAATCGTTCTGTTATAAATCTCCAGTCATCGAGAAAAATGCTCCAGAATGCCATGGGTGTGACATTACAGCAAGGCAATTAGTATGCGGCTCCGCTATCGCGACCTTATCAAAAGCGTGCAAAGCCTCTGCAGCACTAGCGCACGTTCGCAAACAGCTAGCTCGTAGTGTTCAGTCGTTTTACATTTCCAAAACGCACAATTTGCACAGCAGTTACAAGTATAAATTAATTTCTAATGCAAATGTAGAATGACCCTCTTTGCGCTGGCATGTACAAAACCGAGGGAATACGGGAACTTACAGATTTGCATTAAGCGATCTCAGGTCCGGTGTTCCGTCACACGCCTAATGTATTTTCGGAAAGTTTGTCCAGCCGAATCCACTACCAAAGTTATCAAGGAACTAAGCAAATTATAGCAGGCACAATGCAGGCAACTGCGCGCAGCGCAAATCGGAGCGAGACGCCGCAGTTGAATATTCATGAGGACACGCGTCAGCCCACTGAGGCACCTCGGGTTCTATCCAATCACATTTCAGTCGCATGCCTACGGTTTGACACGCGGGGCCAGACTCACGTCGGCCAATCACAAGCAGCTAAGTCGCTGGGCTCGTGCCAAGTTGCACAAACAACCCAATGAATATATTTAACCCTGTGCTACCCAAATCGACAGCACGCAGTCTCCGCTTCATCTGGCATCCCTAAATAATCATCACAGAGCGCTCAAGAAAGCGCACAATAGCCATTTGTTGCAAAATGTACAGTTGCATCGAAATATTCACAATTTGGATCCTGTGTTTATTCTTGCAGCTGCATGGAAACGGATATGCCGCTGTTGGCAAATCATCCAAATCTACTATAGAATCCTGTACGGAAAATGCATTTTTTCCGGGGTGGTGTTATTGAGAAGTTAGACGTACAGTAGTAAAAGGTATAACTATGCATATTAGAAAACACAAACGCTCCTCTCCTTGCTTGTTCAATCGAAAATATTAGAATGTCAAGAAAAAGTTTCCGCAGCCGAGGTCACCGAGGGCGGTGGTGACACCCAAACTCATAAGAGAAGACATGGGCTCTAGTCATGTTGTTCAGCTGTTGGGTTCAAATCCCCACAGTACCAGCGTGATTGCGATTCCCCGTACCTTTTCTCGCATATGTTAGTACTAGTCTTTTAGTATCTCCAATTGTATGCTCAGTTATTTCATCCTGTAGAAAATGCTGTGTGGTTTGCTCAACTGGTTATACGCGCCCAGTACTTTGCCAACGGAAGTCTGAATACACACATGCATATTTTGCATATGACTATGAATCTGAATCATAAAGACATTTCATTCTTACAAGAGACAGGGGTGTTTCGGTCACTTTCCGTTCTCAGTGTTGCTGTATAAAACCCAAAAGAGACACCGGGAAACTATCGTTTACTAGCCTTTTATTTAATGGGGGTATTATAAATTGTTTTCTACTGTTATCAACTAAAGGAATAAAATAACGAGATGGGTGACTATTCATTGTACGATTGGAAAGGTGTGAAAGCATGCCCCTTGTGCAGTTTAACATACTCCATTGCTTTAACGGGCTTAGAGTTCAGTGTATGGCGGTGAACTTGTACCATTACTGTACTGTACCATCCTTGTATTCTGAAATCCAATTAATAACAGCTTTTAGGTTTTATTAATGTCAAAAACCTAAACACACTGGTTGCAGGGTAAGATGTTAGGGGACCTCCTACGTGGCCCCTCTTTAAGTCACCTCGTGTTCATTCCGACAATACAGCTGACACGAAGGCGTGTTCCAGGGACTGGAGCATATCCCACTGAGGATGACTATTGAAAAACGACCCCACGTACGCTGCCAATTAACGTGGAAGAATACGAAGGCATATGGCCAAGATCAGTAAGCGGTAATCGATGATGATGGCGGAGTAAATAGAAGTAACTCTGGACATCATATAGTCAACGTTAGGGAATCATAGGCGCAGTGATACAGTAATACAACATGTATGCAAAGGCATCTCGGATTAGGGCAACAGAAGTGTGTAATGGCAAAGACATATACCTGGATTGAAATACACAAGCGCAACTTGCACACACCCCGCTGCCTGTTTAAGAATTTGTACAAGATGTAACAATGGATTGGAACCCGGAAGCAGGGGTGCAGTATTACGCAAGAGATAACACACGGTGGCGTGGTCAACAATTGTGCAAACTGTTCCCTGAAAGTTACTGGTCTGAGTCTGAGAAAGGGCTTCGTTGTAGTGCAACAAGACAGCTCTGGTAAAACGCCTAGTTAGAATGGAGAAAAATATTTCATATCTATGTAATAAACAAGCAAACAAATAAAGGTTAAGTGGATGCAAGAACACATAGCGTTGTTCAGCGCAACATAAATTCAACATAAGATATTAAGACGTGCCGACAACCATTCTTTCGCGCTGTTTATTCAATGAAGTTCTTTTTATACGGTGTGACGTCTTTGGCTTCCTATCAACCGGAGTCGCACAACGCCCTACAACTGCCTGGAAGCAGCGCAAACAGCGGCGTTTAACGTAAAATCTGCACCTTTAACAAAGCAGCGGATATGGGTGGCCGCTCGGTGGAAACGCATTTCATGACAGACGGGTCCCACCGTGCAAGAAATAACAGCTTTCTGAATGCACAGGACAAACCCAGAGCAGTTACGCGCTGAGCTGTTTAGCTTTGCATTTTAATAGGTTTACTCCACCTGCCCTATCAAATAAACTTGATTCACGTCGTTATCAAGCCGCCTGAACATTTGACAGATGAGACTGGAGGCCAATTCTGTCGCCCCTCTACCCTGAGACATTTAATGTCTGCTGTATGGCTTTGTGAAGGATCGCCTGTCGGACAACTTTATGCTCATCCCCAGTGCAGTCCAGTTTCCTGCGCCCCCCCAGGACCAGTTTGTGAAGGCAAACCTCTATGCCTTGTCATATGGGGGTCCGGTGCAGCAAGCCATTGATAGTTTGCACGACATTTTCCTTTCTTCTGTCACCTTGTGCTGCCCAGACCGATTTACCCAGACCGTGATCCTCTATCTCACGTTGCTCTTTGAATAGAAAGGTTTTTTATACCCAGAGGAATAACCACCCTTTAATATTTCTGTCGCATTTTCTTGTAACATGGCAGAACGTCTCTCGTGTGTAGTGTAGCCTACTGTATGTTGTAGAATGCTCATTGGAAGGACAGATACTGAAGCTGAAGCTGAAACTTTGGCCACCTAATGCGAAGAGAGGACTCACTGTAAAAGACTCTGAAGCTGGGAAAGATTGAAGGCAAAAGGGAAGGGGACGGCAGAGGATGAGATGTCTGGATAGCATCGTCGACACAGTGGACATGAGTTTGAGTAAACTCCGGCAGACAGCGGAGCACAGGAAGGTCTGGCGTGCTGTGGTCCATGGGGTCATGAAGAGTCAGACACGACTAAATAACAACAATTGTATGTTGTTACAAAGCTAGCTTTGACACAGGGTATAGAATGCAGTATTTATGGATTACACACACTATTGTAACAGACCGATCAGCAGGTGGGTTTTGAACCCAGGTCGGCTGTGCACCAGACAGGAGGATTAGCGCACTGAGCCAGTCTTCAGCTCTAGGAGCTGATTGGTCTTTTGTCTCGACCCCTAGGGAGGTCACGTCACCATCACTGCAGCCGACCCGCCGCCACCCAGGACAGTCGCTACAATACGTTATCCCAAGTCCATTGCTTTCTTTCTTTATTTATTTTTTTTGCATACCATGTCAATTGCACACGTTGTTTTTGCACGCTTGCAAACATTGCACAATTTTCTTTTTTTTTTTCTTATTTTCATTTCATTTCTAATTTCTTATATATTTTTACAAACTTCTTTATTTGTTCTTACCTTTAGTTGGAACCTATCTGTCTTGGCTATTGCAAAAACGGAATTTCTCCCTGGGGATGAATAAAGTTCTTTCTTTCTCTTTCTTTTCTCTGTCTCTTTTCTCTCCTTGAGGACATGATCACCTGCTAATAAATGCAAGGAGAAAGATGTACTCGTGCGTCACTTAAAAAAAAATCACATGCAATATCGAGTGACCGATTCTTAAATACAAGTAACAACAAACACCAACATGTAATTCGATGTTTTGCTTCGAAATGCACGAAAGTAAGGAGAAAACGCGAGGGACACTGCTTACGTTTCAAACATCGCTGGAATCAACCACGATTCGCAGACTCGCTCCTAGATTCACGCTAATGAACTCCAATTGGGCAGAAACGTTAGAGTTTTATTTCCTTTCCTGCAACCACCCATAGGCTTCAACTTATCAAGGTTGAGAATTAACATTGCTGAGCGGCTGTCTGTGGTTTTAAAACGGTTCTAACAAATAACCGACATTTCACAGGGAGATTCCTGTTGTAGGTGCACCAAAGGCTTTTGTTTGAGGATGGTGATTGTTGCAGAGACTTCCATGGCAACCTGAGCGTCGCTGAAACTGACATTGAAATGATCAGCTAAGGCCTTTCCATGAGAACGTGTCCGCTTTCCATATTTCATCGTTGCATTTATCCCCCGCATTATATACAGACACCGAACCACGAAGATTATAGTTTTTCAGTAACTAAAATATGCATCACGAATTGTTTGGGATAATTATAATTTCTCTTACAATGAACATACATGGCGCGCACACTAAGCATTAGGCTTTATGACAATGGCAAGATTTCAAGATTATCCCCAGTGAAGGCCTCTCACGCCCCCGGTAACTAGAATTAGATGGAAATATGTGCGCACAAGAGAAATCGTGGTCTTTCTCTGGATGTATCGCCACACCAGTTCCCCTTGGTAATAGGGTAAGCGGTTTCCTCTCCACGAACGACAGGAAATATAATTTTCCCTCTCCATTAAACAGCGAGAACGCCGGGTGCTGGGAGCTGCGCTTGATTATCAGACAAACTGCTGATACACGGTAATTTGCTTAACAAGATTAGTATCCCAGTTAGCTGCCTCTCCCTCTGGTTTACTGAGTCTTATCGCACTCATCACTCTTTCCTCCCAGGGTTCATTTTCGCTCGAAACTGGACGAGCACGGATATCTGGTCTGCAGACGCAAATCGACATAGCAGCGGGGAGAGCGCAGCGCACGTTAGCGAGAATAATAAAATGTTACAATTAGAGCAGCGCTTGTCTGCATTCGTCCTTATTGTCACTCGTTTTCATGCCTGGCTTGCAACGCCGTAATCGTTTCTGTAGAAAATTATAGTTTGTTTGTAAGAAAGCTGGAGGGAGTGTAACAAAAATATAAAAATGTAGTAAAGTGAAAATACAGGGACATCAAATGTTGAAAATTCGTTGTCCAAGTCTCCTTCAAAGCTTTGTTGGTCTTTCATTGCACGGTGTAACCTATAGCAAATATATTTATTGCACTGCTTTCGGTATGGGAGGGGGAGTTAGCTGACCGCCAACTAAATGATCAAAATTCTCCGGTCATTGGAATGCCGCTTGCAGAGCACGGTCCGCTCCTCGTGATATTTTCTATGACAAATTCTCGTATTTAGGGGGTCAGCTGTACGCGCGAGGCAAACTGCGTCCCGTTTCCTATAAACGTCCGCAGCTCGTCTCTGATGAGACAGCGAAGAGCTGCCCAGCGCAACCCAAGCGCTGTGTGTGTGTGTGTGTGTGTGTGTGTGTGTGTGTGTGTGTGTGTGTTAAATGACTCACGGTTTCCATCCGTCTCTCTGAGACACGGGCAGCGTGCAAACTCAACGGGTCGTGCGCTCCAGCGCTGAATTCTCGCCTTTCCCCGTTTGAAAAGCAGACAGAAGTTGGCGGGGGGGCTGCTGTCTAACTAGGGACAGGACCGTAGCAGAGACGTTATGACGCTCTTAATGCAATAGAAGACGCTTGCTTTCATCCCGTTAACGGCATGCTCGCGTTAACGCATTTTCTATTTCAACCCCAGCATTTAAATTTGCGAACGAAAGGAACGACGACAATAATGTTAAGGGACCATGAAGTAACGCGTTTAAAAGTCGAACATCGACTTTTCCTATTAATTATCAATTGATTGATATAATTCACAGTATTTCAGTTTTGCGGCACACACTCTAAAATTCTGAGTGGGCTATTACAGTTTAGTGTACAAGCCTTAATAGCCGTTTAATTGATTGTTTCAACCGCAGCGAGAGACTGCGGGCTCAGTCACTGGCGGTCTCCGGAGCTGGAACGATTGTTTCGTTTTTCACTGGTGCTTTAGCGCCACCTCAAGACATAAAATGGCACTACGTTTTAAAACGAACCTGTTCGTAGTGGGTTCTTACCAGCCAAATCCATATTCTAGTGCAGGTGATTATATTGAAAGGCCTATTTTTTTTTAGCTTGTTCTAAAACAAATTGTGAATTTTAAAAACGTGAAATTTAATTAGGACAGCTGGTAGTTTATGATAAAGAATCCAACTATGAATTTCGGAGATTACAATTTTACTTGCCGCAGTGCATTAATTAAAGGTAATAATCAATAACAGCCTTGTCAGCGACTGTTTCTAGTGCACGAGTCAATATTTCAACCCCTCGGGTATCATTCCCGAGGTACCCTTATGGATAGTTAGTCAGCCTTTCGAGGAACCCCCGCTGATTTCCCTGTGTCCCCTCCTCTTCCTCTAGGCATCAGCGCAGCCCGATTCACGGCTGTTCTCCCGGTCTCTTTTTAACCTCAAGATAATTTGTAATGTGGGTAATTTGCTGCGAGCTCCACAGAGGCAAATAGGGCTGGACTGAGACAAAAAAAAAAAAAACACAGCCCTGGAATTTTAGGTCTAGGCGGTGCACCACTCCAGTCCAGAATCGATGTATATAATAATACATTGTATCGGCCCCAAAGTGCATCGGCCCACCGGGAAAATGCCCGGTATGACTTATTACCAATCCATCCCTGGAGGCAAGCAGGTTTAACTGTTGAGCCTGAACACCCCTCAAAGACGGTGTCGGGGCGTTCGTGTTGAGGTCCCAGAGGTGAAATCCGAAGGCTCTTAGCCTCGGGCTTCAGCTTTTTTATTGCAGTGACCCGTTGGTATTTTTAACAACTGGCTGTATCGCTGTTCTTGTGCTTCCAATACCTTTCCCGTGAGACTTAGAAACCTATGATACTTTTATTGAGAAACGGATTCTCCTCAAATGTTAGAAATACAGAATCCTTCACTTCCGAATCAGTTTTTTGCGGCACACAATGTTGACCGCATTGTTTATTTTCGTTATGATTAATGTGTAAGTCCCAATTAGCGTTTAACTGACAGAATTGCCACAGACATCGAGCTTGTCGTGGGTAATTACTTAACCCGTTACTTTTTTCTTGTATTTATCCTTTCCTAATTTCACATGACTTAACGGTCTTCCTAGTTTTTTGCTGCTATTATTCCATATTTTGACATATCATCGCAGTAATGAATTAATCTATACAAATATCTCTAACATACAGATAAAACAACTACTGTACTGTACTGTATTTTCCTGACCTGAAAGGTCATATGAATGCAAAATATAAATATTGAAATGCACCTAAAATTCTAAGAAATTGTCATGGAGGGGGGCAACTAGGATTGAAACTCACAACCTCGCAGTCTGCACACTTACGACGATTAGCCTGCTAAAATAAAGATGCGAGTCCCCCGCTTGGGGGACTAACTGTATTCTTGTCCTGACTACCGGGGGATTCATTCTGCAACACTCACATCTGTTACATAAGCTTTACAAAATAATTTTTATGTAGGCTACATAAAACTATGCATGAAAACAATTAACCAAATAGCATCTGAAACTTCTTTGGTAAAAAAAAAAAAAAATCTTAAAAACGGCATTATGTCACATTTGGTACGGGCGGTCTTTCCCCTAGAAGTTTAATCTGTTTGAGACAACAAAACCCATTTCATTGGGATGAACAAATCACTCATCTCTGGACACACTTCAGACAAAACATTTGCGTGGAAAGCGCACAAGTGCACAGTCCATTTTAAAAAGGCCGTTAGTAATTTCCAACAGTAAATAAATTGCCACAAACAGGAGAAAACACAAAAACTTTGTTTATCATTCGCCACTGTGTCGTTTGTTGGCATTGTGCATATGTGGGTTTGCCCTGGATTTCCTTTCACCTTGCAGAAGAAATACAACAGGTTTCTGCATGTATTTAGTGTGTGGATTGCACATGCGATGGAGATCACACTTTGTAAAGGTTGAACCCTACCTCATACCGTGTGTTGTCTACCAAGGGATCCAGTCAGCTGTGCCCCTTGGCAACCGTCTGATAAACGTGGAATGTCTGACCAACTACATTACAGTGTAGGCAGTTTTCACCAGCATATGGACAGAATATTCAATTAGTAATATTATTTATGGGGCAACCAAAATTAATGTGTAATTCACACACATTTATTTTACAGGTGCAAGAAATAAGGAAAAATTAAACAAATTTGTAATGACCATTTATTAACACACAGGTCACGACTGTTTACAATATCAACATTGTTGGCATGCTAGCTGGTGCTAAGTTTTAAAAAGGTTTGTTTTCATATAAAGTCGTTATTTTGCTTATCCACTGTTGAATTGTGTGACCTAAACCTCGATGCGTCTACACTGCCGCGTAATACGGATCCAGCTGACGTGAGGCAGCTGCCACTACGACTTTAAAACAAGGCGATAAACACATACAGAGACACGGAGGGCTATTTGTTGAATCCCCTGCCTGAGTTAATAACATCATTAAATAAGGTACGCAATCAGTGACTTCAGAATTCTCTCTTCTATTGCTCCTCTGCCTTCTGTAGCGCCTCACGGCGAGAACGTGTCAATCAAGACGTCTTGTTCCGCCCCTTCCGCCCCACGCTCTCCAAGTTTAATTACATCAATAATCAGAAACGGTCACACCTCTCCCCAGTGTATTTAATTTTATCTTCAAGTCAAGGCAGGGATTTTAGGGTTTTAGTGTCTCCAAGACAGTACTGGGGCAGTCAGCCTATTCCCTTTAAATAACTTAAGCTGTGAATGAGATTCTTTATCCCAAATCATCCCCTGTAAAAAGATGAAAGGCAGCTTGGACGGAAGGAGCCTCATGGCTGGACATAGCAATCAGGACCTAGCAGTGACAACCGGCCTGCTCCTGCAAGTCACCGTCACAGGTCACCCCACAAATACAGACTGTGCTCCAGCTGAGCTGTGCAGGCATTTGTAATGGTGATGACACCTGCTGCTATCCTGGCAGTGGGATGGTATTTCTGGGTGCAAACTGAGCAGCGGTACCATCTCTGTGCTACGCTGATTGTGGTTTGGGGGAGGGGTGTGCTGTGAGGTGGGCCTTGATAAGTGAGAGAAAATGAAATTCCTCTTATGGATGAAACACTTGGCATGCAGATGTATCCCTGAGGCTTCCCTGTTGAGGATGAAAGACATTAGCATCAATCCTTACAAAGGTAATACAGGTAAGGCGCAGAAGGCAGCCCTCATCTTTTCATCAAAGGGTACTTAAGTTTCCCCTGCCGAAACTTCCCTCGTGTGATGTCAGACCCTTTGGGTGTGCATGACTCAGGTCATACTGATGAGACGGGTCTTCTCAGGTGTACCTGTGGTTCAGGTAAGAACAGAGGTCCTCCAGTTTCAGCTCTGAATTACCTCTAGGACTCAAAGTGGGCCGCTGAGGCTGTGTGAGCAGGTGATACCAGGCTGGATGTGGCTCGCTGCCTACACTTTACACTAGTGCACTTTACACAAGGTGCAAAACTGTACTTGCAGTGTACACTAGAACTAGGATTGAAGAGTATAGCTAGTATACACTAGGTCAAGTCTGACACTGTACAGGCAGTGTAGGCTAGGGAAGGTCCTCTAGGGAGGATGTGAAATTCTACAGGTACTGTATACTGTTATAGGAAAAATGTAAAGAGCAGCCCTGGCCACTCAAGAATGCTGGGTGGAAACTTTGTCTCAAAAATTAGTGGAGCATTGTGGGAAGTGTTTGGCTGTGTGCGGCTGGTTCTGAACTGTAAGAAAACTCTAACCTCTACAACACGAAAACAAGGGCGGGGACAAGGGGTATGGTCCAGCTCAGGGTCGGCGCCAGAGCAGGAAATACACAACGGAAAACCACGGACAAAACCAGCACTCCAAAGTACAGACAACATTTGCTTAATGGACAAGACAACCCACCCACGCCAAAAACGACAGGAGGGGAGAGCTGACCAGCAGTGTGGCCGGACACGTCCGGCACAGAAGGGCACATCAAAGCAGCACAAGCACGTCTACAGAAGGCAGCGGGCTGAAGGTCGCAGCGCAGTAGGGACATGTCTCTGCTACGGTCCCGCTTGGTCTGCGCCACGAAAACAAATGGCTGTAAATTCATGTCCAAGCCTGCAAGCATCTCCTAACAACACACCTCTAAAATCATCACAAACTGCTCCTTATCGTTTTTCCTGAATCTGGGCCTTTAAACAGTCTTGGCTGACAATCAACTATAAGGTACCGAACCTGAAAGTCTAAGAGACTGACCATAAATGTGTGGTTAATGTTTTACTGCTGGAAGTGAGGAGTTTTACGTGCTCTGCATGTGCTCGCACGAAGAGGACGGAACAGTCCAATCGTTTTCAGTCCCAGTGGAGTTACAACCCAGTGAGCAAACTTGTTTCCATGGCGAGACAGCATGTTAAGGAATGACGCACTACAATTAAGTCACAAAGAAGTGTATAAGAGGTTGGGAGGGAGCAAGCGAGGGGGTGGGGGCACAGCAGAGAGGAGAAACAATGGCGTGTGCAAGTTTTCGGAGAGAGTCCTCCCCCTGGTCATCCAGAGTGATGTACAGCCTCTCTTCCTCTTCCTGAAAGACAATGAGAGAAGGAATCAGGTAAAGGCCAGTGGGAATTGTTGCAGTGTGGCCACTTCTGACATCTCCATGACAATGTAGGAAGGACACCTTTGTCCTTTGGTCCACCAGCATTATCCTGCGTCACACCTGACACGACTGGCCTGGTGTGGCAATCCACTCGTTGTCTAGGTTATGTATGGAGGCAGATGCAGAGGTTCGGGCAGAATTTTTCGGTTACGCTGACATGTTTTCACTCACCTCATTTCTCATATTACACCTTTTTAAACCAAATTGCTGCTGTTTCTTGCTGTCTCTCAACCTGTAGCACCCTTCCCTTGTAGAGGAACAGAGATGGACCACAAAGCAGGTGAGTCAACATCATGTCTGTGTGTTGGTGGAAAGACCTTTCTGCATCTAGGAATTACAGGAAGACCAAGGGGCCCGGACCAGGACTGCAGGTGGGTAGCTGCCACGGCAACCGCACTGTCTCTCGTCATACACCAAGCCTACACAAAGCCCACTGCTCTCGTGTCGGGTAATCGCATGTAGGGCACTACTAGCATCCATAGGAGTGGCTCCGCACGGCCATCGTTCTCACGGGCCTGCCGTTATCATTTTCTCCAGAGCACAGGCCTTGCGGGCACCTCGTCAGCTGGCTAACTGTGTATGAAACAACCGCAACCTAGCGCGAGACAAAAGAGTCACCGCAGTCTGTCACAGCAATGCGAAGCTGCCCACGGGGCTGCCTGCGTAGTCTGAACAAGGCCCCCCCACCCCTAGAGCACCCTGAGAGGTCAGCCACAGGCAGCCAGTCAGCTAGAGCCCAGGGGCCTGGCACTTTAAAGCATTATCCTCCCCGGCAGCCGGCACAGACAGGACGTAATAAATCGGAGAGTTAATTGAGAAGCAAACAGCATTATTTATAATCCTCAGCAGCGCTGTCAGGTCCAGGCAATTAGGGGGGCTGGGGGAAGGTGTGAGTGCGTGATAAATGTGCAGCTGCACGAGTGTGTGTGTGTGCATGTGCGCATGTGTGTCTGTGTGCTTGCCAAAACAAGGCTAGTCAGTGGATAGTGGGTCAGGGGTGTGAATGTTTTCCAGAACTTGGAACCCTTCCAAGTACAGCCTGTGAAAAAAACAATGTATGTATGTGCACACGAACACACAAGTTCACATGCATTCATACAAAAACACACGTACGCACACACACACACACACACACACACACACACGAGCTGAGACAATGAACGTGCAGCACACACTCTTCTCTGATATGGAAATGAGGCCCTGTGATGAGTGGAGAGGAAAACACCATCAGACTGCTGATTAATTATTGAAGCTGCCGGCTGTTGAAGAGACAGTGTGTGTGTGTGTGTGTGTGTGTGTGTGTGTGTGTGTGTGTGTGTGTGTGTGTGTGTGTGTGTGTGTGTGTGTGCGTGCAGCAGGTCCACTGTCACTGCTTCTACATTTCTGTATGTTTACAGTTCTCTACATATGTATGCATGTCTGTATATGTGTGTCTGTGTGTGTGTGTGTGTGTGTGTGTGTGTGTGTGTGTGTGCATGCTGGTGTGTGTACTGTGTGCATGCGGGAGTGTGTGTGTTTGTGTGTGTGTGTGCCAGGGAGGGAGTGAGTGAATGTGTGTGCGTGTGTGCATATGCATATATGTGTGCTTGCAGGTGTGCATGCGTGTGTGTGTGTGTGTGTGTGTGTGTGGGTGTGTGTGTGTGTGTGTGTACGTGTGTGCAGGTGTGCATATGTGTGTGTACATTAGTTCCCCTGTCTCAGCTCTGCTCTTGGCTCCAGACTGACCTAAGGTTACTTCCCCTCTACTACCAAAGTTATACAAAGCAAGGCTCAACAGTGTACGGCACTTGGGGGACAATTACAAGTGGAATGAACTGGATGGTGAGGATGAGGAGGGGCAGGAAGAGGAGTTGGGGTTAGGCAGAACATGTCAGAGAAATGATTGATTTGTGATCAGCTCTGTGGCAGTCGAGTGACTGCAACTTAGCTGAGGCTAACAGTAAAACACCGCTGCAATGTGCAATGTGAAAAACTGTCATACAGAAATATAACAAAAAGCAGAAAATTAAGGGATTATTATTATTTTCAAACTTGCAAACGCCCCCTAAATGCACACAACCTTGTCAGCTGACGGAGATGGGAGTTGGAATGGGAGTCTTTATAAAAATCCAACAAACTGAAGTGGAATTTCTGCTAAACACAGAAAACTGGCAGCTCTGCTGCTGAAGGCAAGAGGGAAGCAGTGAATATGCACGTCGGAACTGAGTAAAAAGCAATGCCTCGGATATGCACATGTCGGAACTGAGTAAAAAGCAATGCCTCGGATATGCACATGTCAGAACTGAGTAAAAAGCAATGCCTCGGATATGCACATGTCGGAACTGAGTAAAAAGCAGTGCCTCAAATATGCACGTCGGAACTGAGTAAAAAGCAATGCCTCGGATATGAACATGTCGGAACTGAGTAAAAAGCAATGCCTCGGAATATGCACATGTCGGAACTGCGTAACAAGCAATGCCTCAGAATATGCACATGTCGGAACTGCGTAAAAAGCAATGCCTCGGATAGGGAAAAAAAACGCATGGGGAAAAACTCAAGCATTCTCTTGCCTTGATCTGTGTTTACTAAGAAATCTCAAAATCTCAGCCAGCTTGTGACATTTTCAAATGGGTAAGTAGGATGCTGATCAGCTCTTTACAATTTGGTAGCACAATATTAAAAGTTCAGGCATAGATTACAGAATATTTCTAGTTGTAATTAAAAGCTCAGGTGTAGTTGAACGTGTAGTTCAGAAGCGTCTGAACTATGGGAATGCCTGTGCGAGGCAGCGTGCGTCACCGTGGGAACGCCTGTGCGAAACAGCGTACGTCACCGTGAGAACGCCAGTGCGAGACAGCGTGCGTCGCCGTGGGAACGCTAGTGCGAGGCAGCGTGCGTCATCGTGGAAACACCAGTGCGAGGTAGCGCACCACCGAGGGAACGCCAGTGTGAGGCAGCGTGCGTCACCGTGGCAACGCTAGTGCGAGGCGGCATGCGTCACCGTGGGAACACCAGTGCGAGGCAGCGTGCATCACTGGGCTTTGCTGTCATACCTTTGGGAAATGCACTTAACCCTAACTGCACCAGTAAATACCCATGTATGAATGGGAATAATTATAAAAGTATGTTTCACAAAGTAAAGTGTTGGCTAAGCAGAAATATAATAATAAGCAGCAGAGGTGTGTGTGTGTGTGTGTGTGTGTGTGTGTGTGTGTGTGTGTGCTGCCAGCGGGGATTTTGCACAGTGCAGTGTGAGGTGCCAGGTGTGGGCAACACGCAGGGTGGCAGTATCACTCACCTGGGCACTGCTGGTTACACCATTTCATACTGGTTGGCAGTAATGAAGCGTGACAGACAGCAGGCTAGAAGCATGCCGATCAGCTGGGGGGGAGAGGACAAGAAGCGTCAGGACAGGAGTGACCGAGGGACAATGACCCGCCTTCGACCCCACGCCCACTGACCCCACGGGCCCCTCGACCGGTGTTACTGTCGCACTTAGTGCTGCCAACAGAGTGGCGCATTAAACCGGCCACATGAGGGGGGAGGGGGTATGGGAAAACGAAGGCGGTCGAAAGTAATCAAATAATACGGCGCGTCAGAGACCTAATTAGAAACGCTTCGATCTACCCACGGGGGCTGGTAATCGAATCCGTTGGCTCTAATTAAGATTGCTGGCTTTTTTCCCCCCGTTTTGACGTTACTCCGGCGCGGATAGCGAGCGCATGTTAAACTCGCGGCGTTATGCGGGCAGCTGGCGAGATGAATTCCTCTGACATCTTTTTTAATTAAATCAGAAAGGGGGGGCATGCCCTTAGGACCCCCCCCCACCTCCACCTCCCAGCAGAGAGGGCCTGTCAGGCACTGTAAAGAGGGATTAGATGCATTACGGTGCAAAAGGGGGGGGGCCGGGACGCCCATAATGGGTGTCATTGATCTCTCCTGCCTTTTATTCCCGATAACATTTGCAGTTCAATTAATGGCTCAAGGATCCAGAAAGGAGGACATGGCAGTCCGAGACCCAGTGCCTTGGGGGGGGGGGGGTAATGGAGCGTGTCACTGTAACAGGAGTTGAGACCCCTGCTCTGCATGACCAGGTTGGGTGCATCTGCGAGGTGGGGGGGCAGTGCTCTGAATCACCCTGACCCATTCACCACACCCCCACAGCCCCTCTGGAGGGGATTCCGTGCACTTTGACTGGCTTGGCGTGGCCTTGGGAGGGGTGTGGCAATGGATGCTGACAGCTAGCGCCTTGCAGAGCAACTGAGCATATAGAGATGGTATAGAGACAGTGTCACCTCTACACCTAACTTGGACACATGCCATTTCCCACACCAAGAACAGATTGTGAAAAAGCTACTCGTTCAACATTTTTATTCATGCAGAATATGTAGTATTTAGCTTTCTGCGGCAGCACTGTCCCGACATGTATTATAACCTATTGGCAGCAGGGGGCACTTGTGCTGTGAACACAATACGGGAAAAATACGGGTCTGAGCCCCACGTAAGCCACTGCCACAGCACCTAAACCGAGCAAACCGATTAATCTGAATTTAGTGACATTTCTGGTTTACGTGAATAAAAGTATCAGCAAAGTAGTTAATAGTAATAAGGGTTATTACTGGTCTATATTACAGTAGGCCCTGGAACCGGCCCAAGATCAATGAGCACAGATCCTTCCGGAAGCTGTCAGTGATTAATGAGCCAATATGACTCTTGCGTCCGTTTTCAGTCAGTCCCAAATCTCTTAGGTAAAGCACAAAACCGATCCGAACAGCCTGCCAGGCCCCGCCCATCCCCTCGTTCCCCCCTCTCCAGTCTCCATGGCGACTGTGGCACACCTGAGAGAAGGCGATGCCAAACGCCACGCCTGCGATGATGCCCATGTTGGTCTCAATGAAGGTGGTCACCAGCTCGTAACAGCCCTGCGCAGAAGAGCTGCTCGTTAGCCTGTCTTATTAGCACGTGGAAAGAACAGAGCATAAAAGGTTCGGAAGAAGTGTACAGCTTGCGTGCTGCTCTATGGACAGAACCCCACCTTTCTTGGCCTGCTGTCCTTATGCTCACCTGCTGGTAAACCTTGCTGGGGGCAGCGGTGGAGTTACGCAGGTCTTCGGGACTGCAGTCGGTCAGGTTCTCGCAGCAGCTGGAGGGGAGACCGTGGGTTGGGTAGTACACGCTGCCGATCCAGCTGGTGTAGTTCGTCACACCACAACAGTGCAACTGTAGAGGGAGGGAGCGGTGCGGGGGGTGTAGGGGTGCACACATGGACAGGAAAGGGAACAGCTTAGCTGTTCTGTAGATCAACCCACCTTAAGCAAAGCTCCAGTCTGATGTAAAGCAACTACAGCCATTTTCCAGTTTACTATATTTTCTTGTGATTGCACATAAAAAGGTATTTTTAAGGTAGTATACACTGAATTAATAATGGTGTCTTTTATCGATTGGTCTAATTTTCTTCACACATGCATGCTTGGCCCCGGGTCTGACTGCAGGCACTCACACTCCGCTGCACGTTGTCCACTGCCACGCTCCGCTCGTCCTTGGCGTTGTAATTCTTCACTGCATCTTCGTATGTCCTCAAGAAAGTGCCCTTTATCTGTGGGGAGGTCAGAGTGTAGTGCTTTCAGCATCGCCCTTTACTCTGTCTCCTCGTCTGTTTTTTCTTACTTGTTACCATTCCCGTTTGTCCAAGACAATGGGTTTATTTCAGCTGCTGTTGCTATGGCAAGACTGACAGGGGCTGACAGCAATGCACTCTGGGAAATCACAGTGTAGGCTGTCAGGGACACCCACCTCATGTCGAAAGACAAAGCCAGAGATGCCAGCCACCAGCTCTGCCAGGAAGACCAGGGACAGGAACATGGCGTACTGCAGGGGCCGGGAGACAGAGAGACAGGGCAAGAGTGAGAGGGACAGGTGGGGGGGGGGACAGGCAGACAGGGACAGAGAGAGAGTGTGAGAGAGAGAGCGAGAAAGAGAGAGAGAGAGAGAGAGAGAGAGAGAGAGAGAGAGAGAGAGAGAAACAGTGCAAGGAAGGGTAAGAGTTAGAGGGACAGGCAGAGAGAGAGAGATAGAGAGAGAGAGAGAGAGAGAGAGAGAGAGAGAGAGAGAATATTGTAATTGTTTGTCTCCATGATGTAAATCAGGAAGAGCAATTGCCAGTGCCCCAGGGAGACAAGCACATCAGGCTAAGACTGAGTGGGACACAAATCACTCACTCATCCAGGATCGCATCAGAGTAAGGCACCTCTGCTGAGGTGTCAGCCAGCTTTCATTATTCCTGTCATTGTTGCTGATGTTACTAAAAATCATTTCACAGCATTTCACCGCATTTAGCTTGGCTTCACTCTGGTAGTACCCTGCGTTCATGCTGGTAAAGCATGTTTTCAACTGACCAAACCTGAGAATGGGCATTTAAGTCCACAAAGAAATACACAACCCCCCTAGAGTGAGCACATGGGAGGGAGGGTGGCTGGAACCTGGACATGCAACACTTCTGTTTTAGCTTCCCTTTACCTTTGTCAACTTTATTTGCAAACTGATTTTACCTACCACAAAGAGCCTTATGACTGTGAGTGTGTAAGTGCATTTGTGTCAAAGAAGAATGTAACTGTGTAGATGTGTGAGATAAAGGATGAAAATGTGAAAGATGGAAAAACAAACTGTGTAAAACTGTTTTTGTATGTGTTTGATGGCAAGTGTTGTGTCTGTATGAGAGAAAGTGGCATCTGAGAGAGGAAGAGAGAACAAACGAGAGAGGCGCATGTGTGTGTGTGTGTGTGTGTGTGTGTGTGTGTGTGTGTGAGAGAGAGAGAGAGAGAAGGACATTTGTCTGTGACAGACACGTGTGTAAGAGGTGTGTGTATCTGCATATGTGTATATTAGAAACAAAGAAAGAGAGAGAAGGAGAAACAGACATCTGCGTAAGAGGTATCTGTGGGAGTCGGCATGGTATCCGTGGGAGACGGCGCAGTATCCATGGGAGACAGAGTGGTGAGAGATGGAGCGGTATCCGAGAGAGACGGAGCTGTATCGGTGAGAGACAGAGCTGTATCTGTGAAAGACAGAGCTATATCTGTGAGAAACGGAGCTGTATCCGTGACAGACGGAACAGTACACGTGAGAGACGGAGCTGTATCTGTGAGAGATGGAGCTGTATCTGTGAGAGACAGAGCTGTATCTGTGGGAGACAGCGGTATCCTTGAGAGATGGAGCGGTATCCGAGAGAGACAAGGCAGTATCTGTGAGAGACAGAGCTGTATCCGTGAGAGACGGAGCTGTATCCGTGAGAGACAGAGCGGTATCCGTGAGAGACGGAGCGGTATCCGTGAGAGACGGAGCGGTATCTGTGTGTGTCAGCTGCTCGGACTGAGAGAAGCATGTGTCGAGCAGCACGTGCTCCTTTTGCTCCTTTTAAAGGCCAACCCGTCCTCATCTGTCAGGGTAAGCTATGTGGAGGTCCAACATTAAAATGCCAGAGGAGCCCAATTAAAGAGACGGAGAGAGGCAGCAGGAGGCATGTGTAGTGCGGGGGGGGGGGGGAGCTGAAGATACGGCGAGGGGGAGGAACGGGGGAAGGGCAGAAGAGACAGTGAGGGGAAGTCGCAGGGAGGCTGAACAGACAGTGAGGGGGAGACAGGGGGGCTGAAGCGAAGCGAAACTGAAAAACGCGCGTGACCATGGTGATCAGCCCTGACAGCTTAAGATTAGTCAAACAATATTTCATTTCCTCAGCATGATGCCCGGCCATGCCACCCCCCCCCCCCCACCTCGTTGGCCTTACACACATCAGAAGACGAGGCCTCCTGCTGTGACTAATAGGACCTCATCTCACCCCCACTTCCTGACTGCCTACAGCTAGAGGGATGCCAGCCAAACATTTACAAAAAAGCATTGACCCCCAAACCCCACAATAAGAAGAGGGTATATGTCAAACCATGAGTTTAGAAAAGGACCCGACCACAGGTTGACAGAGTGGAAATAATGAACCACGCACAGCCAGGTAACCCGAGAGTGGCCACCTCAACGATAGACGACACTTCTCATATTAGGACACATAAATCCAGAGTGATATTTGATCCTGAGTCAAATCTAACACTAGGTAAGATAAGTTAGCGCTTGTCCCAGCACTGCCTTGAGACAGCAACAGGAGCTAAAAGAAGGGCTAAAAGAGGGGGTCCAAATGGAGGGGGGTGTTATACATTATGACCTGCTGGTCATGGGATCAGGACCTTACTGGCACCTCCCCCACTTTCCAGCCCCTGTACATTTCAGCGTAAAGGTGGAACTGGGCACAGGAAGCCCCTACCTGTCCCACACCAGCTTCAGCATCTACGGGCTGGGGGCCGGGCCCCCGGCCGCCCGCGGGGCAGGGCCGGGGGGGGCGGCCGGGGGCGGCGGGGGGGGGGGGGGGGGGGGGGGGGGGGGGGGGGGCGGGGGGGGGGGGGGGGGGG
>JABJVR010000063.1:582391-596935 GCA_025773905.1 Chitala chitala
TCTCTCTCTCTCTCTCTCTCTCTCTCTCACACACACACACACACACACACACACACACACACACACACACACACAGTGGTGTAGTAGTATATCGGTGGGTGGTTATACTGTTCTGTTCGTTTTAATCCTTGACAACATGTATTCATGCATAAGTGTCCAATAGAAGTATTATAAACAGAAACTTTAATTTTATCTAAAATTTTTTACAAAAATAATAAATAAAATAAAAAAAATAATAAAATAATAAACCCGTTTGGTAGTTTTGAATCCTACAACTCACAAATATTTAGGTGCGTATACGGGAAATCCGTTATTTGAGAGGTGGGTGTATACCTGCATACACGCGCTAATACACCTCTGAACACGAACACACACACACACACACACACACACACACACACACACACACACACACACAATTTTAGTGACAGGAGCGCTCTCTGTTGGACAGGACATCACTGTTGCAATGTGACGTACTGCCTTAGAAGGTGGATCGTGCGTGCAGTGTGTGTTTTTAACCACACCCAAGAACACATTCCCTGATGCGCTGTGCTCAGTTTCATCTTTCAGCTCTCTGGTGTTCAGTGTCTTACCTCTATCCCAAGCCTCTGCTTCAGCACCAGCGCGGCGCACAGATACCCCGCTCTTCCCACGAAAAGCTCGTCGGAGCCGCACTCGAGAAAATTGATCGGCGCACACACCTCCCACAGGTTTCGAAATTTCGTGAGGGGCTTTACAAAGTCCGACAAGCCCATCGCTTTGTAGACCATAGCGGCCACGGCGTAGATGCCCGCTCCCCCAAGAAGAAAGGCAACTCTCATGTTTCTGTCTTGCTCCCCATCAACACATTTCACCGAGACATCAATAATCTGCTTGGCGTGTTTCAGATACATTTCCCTTTGCTTAGAAAACAAAGGGCTTTCTGATACATAGTATAACATATATGCCACGCCGGCTGGACCATCGTACAAACCTCCGTCGCATTCATTTGCGTCCAGCGGCACCTTCTTCAGAATCTTTTCTACAGTTGCGATGACCGCAGGCACTATGGCTTCGTTACCCTGTCCCGACAGGAGGACTCCGCTATAGTCCGCGAAGCGATTCTCAAAACAGCGCTTGTTTTCCATCTTACGTTGGACTGAATTAATTTACACGGCAAAGTCCTTACAAATCCAATGCAAGCCAATTTTGCAAAATATGGGTGGCGTTATATAAATGTAACCAATGCAAAAAAGTTAGCCCAATTAAAACTTTAATTTCCCAATAACGGCAGACGGTGTGCAGCGAACGAGCGATTATTATATTATATGTACATATATATATATACTGTATTTTGCCAAACAGTAGGTTACGCTGGTGTTTCACTAGAGGCCGGAAATGGAATCATCTCGATAACTGTGATTTGTGGGATTTGTATTTTCCAGAATTTTGACCCCCCCCCCCCGCGCCCCCAAAAAAAGAAAAACAATTATTTTGATTAATATACCATGTTGTTAGATGTGTTTAACTGTATCATTGTGTGTGTTTTATTAATTTTGTAAATACATTTATTTGAATTAAGTCACATGATAAATGGTCTTCACATGCACTTAATATTACCTGATTACTTAGTAAACTCAATTAATATTGTGTTTATTGCTTTATTCCTTTTACATATCGTTTTAAATTGTATGAAAATCAAGATGTTTTCATCAATAAACTATATTAATTTGAAGATTAAGATTATTTTAATATTTAGCAAAATACACCAGATGGTGAAACAAGTGTGAAGCAGAACATTGCACCTTTCCAAATAGCAATGTCATGGTAATGTCATGGTAATGTCATGGTAATGTCATGGTAATGTCATGGTAATGTTTGCTAAAATGTGTTGGTTTACAGTGTTGTGTTTTTCCAGTGTATCATGGAGACATAAAGAAATTAGAATGACTTAATGGTAAGTTTTAAGCTTTAGCAGGACTACAGCTGGCTATGCGTACTGCTCTGTCACGGTGTTGTACACAGAGTTTTACAAATGATGAGGTCAAAATCACTCCCCCAACCACCACTACCATTTTCTAGAATTGCAAAACAACCCCTATACATCACTGCCTCATGTGATTTTCACAGGAGGGGCACCTATTTGGGGACTTCATCACGCTGTCTGCTGCTTAGGAGAGTTCTTTACAACAATGGATCCCCTATTCTCTATTAGGCCACTGTTTGGGAGACTTAATCATGTAGGGGGTGGTGTAGAGTGCACTTCATAATGGCCCCCTTGTCACTGGATTGGTACGCATTGAGACCATTTAGACCGTTGTAATGACACTTAATGAGACACTGCCTCACTATTCTGCATTATCTCATATTTCTCTCTGTGAAGTGCTTTGCGACAACTTGTTGTAAAAAGTGCTACATCAAAATAAATTGAAATTGAAAATTTCCTTAACTTGAGGGGCACTCATTAAGACACTTCATCACGTTTTCTTGCTCCGCACGGCACACCTTTCTGTTGTGTCACATGATGGCAGTGCCGTAGACGTGACTCGGTCATGGTTTGTGTTTTGCTTCCTTGGCTGGAGTCAGCCCACAACCTGGTAAAGGTCCAGGAACTACGGTTTGGGAAACTGTGATTTAAGTTTTAAGTTAGTTAAGCAAGTCGAAGTCTGTATTTTTTGTTCGTTATAAAATTTTTGTAGAACCAAAGTAATTTATATGACAACTAATAATTGTCAATTAAATACTGAGATGCGATCCTCGGTACCAGTGCTGGGTAGGGCCATGCTCGGTTGCTCAGAAAACACGGCAACATACAACTTATTAAGCTCGCAAACAATACGAGCGGTTATCCTGTCAGGGGGTGGTGTACAATGTTGTAAACTCTCACAGCAATCAGTCAACGCTAAACAGCTAACGAAATATAACGCTTTAGTACTAACACTGAAAACATTCGGGGTTTATCGATTAATTTCAGCAAGAACATTAATAAAAAGAAGCACTCCTTAATTGTTTTAATATTTACAAGGTCCACTCAGTGATCTCTAATTCTTTACTACAACATGAAAATAATTAACATTTGCGTCCTTGTACGGTAACATTTCTCTTCTTAACTCATCCTGTCAGCCGTTCGCTATCCATGGTTCTGAAACACACTGCGGGTAATGTAGCGAAACAATGAATGTAGAAGCCCGATCATTGTTTATTTGACAGATATGTACACAGATGGGGAGACACTCCTTACTTCAGAGCGCATTGCCGTCGATGTTCATTGGTAAACCTATAATTAAGCCGTGTTAACTGAGTTCTTATTCCCGGCAGTTTTTAGAGGAAAGTTACTTCGCTAGTGTCTGCGGTTGCAGTGCTTTAATCGCATAAAATATATGTGCTTTAATCGCATAAAATATATGTGTTTTTATCGCATATTAATACGTTCACACTTTATGTAGGTCATACCTCAATTTAACCACTCTTAAACAGTGTAATGAGGGAATGTAACAGATGTTAAACTCGAAACGTTTACTGGGAAAATTATAGTTGGTGTAATAACCTCTTATTGAGGACTACTAAAAACTTCTAATTTAACATTTTGTTTGGCACAGTTTTTGTGATATTGATCAAGACATTCATTTTGAACTGAAAGAGAAGTCATTAGGCCTGAACTTCCTGGGGCTCATTCACATCAAAGTCTGTTTTCATGTAATTTAAATTCATGTAAATTAACTTTGCCGACATTGACAAATGGAATTTCTGTTGCCATCCACTTTGGGCATTCATAGAAACAATAAATGTGTCAGAAATGAGGAAAATGGGAATGGAGACGAGAGAGGTGATGGGGATGGAGATGACAGAGGTGATGTGGTCACAGATAACTTGAATTTCAACCAAGACAACCAAATGCAATGTAACAATACTGAAGGTTATAATTTACTTAGAGCAGCTCTCATTTTGAGATATGCTGGAGATGAGGTTGATATGTCAGTGTGAGGTGGCAGAGACAAACATGTACAAAGGAACGTCTCACCACACCCCAATGCTAAAATCACAGCTTTTCTTAACAACTGTCAGAAATGGAAAAACTCAGTACTCTGGAGTAGTTGTTTGAAAGTCACACACAGACTCCACAGGAAATGTGCTGCCTTATAAACAGCTTCGCAAGTGGTGGTGTGGCAGAACATGAATGATTTCTGTAAAAGATTCCAGCAGGATGCTACTAGCTGTGTAGACAAATTACCGACATGTGCTGGCACTGGGTCACTGTCCCACTGAAATGCTTACTGCTGAACATGATATAGGATGTCAGAATGTTCTAACTCTGGGGTTCCTGTGCAAAACTGCAGGCCCAAGATTAGTTCTTCAGCCACGTCTCCTGACAACCAGGCCCTGTGGCTCAAAGTCAGGTCTGCAAAGGATGCTGGTAGATACCTGCAGGTAAATACACAGCATCACATCCTCAGTCCCATAAAACACATTCCACCTCATATAGATTGTTGACTTAGCACAGCAAACATGTTTTTTGTGCTCATATTTGCCTAGTTTACCATTAAAAATGTACAATATGGCTGCATTTGCACATCACCCTTTAGCCAGAGTAATGCAGCATAAATGAAAATGTTAAATTCCCTCCCCAGACACAGAACTGCAGTGTCATAAATGAACAGCAAATGACTTCCCCTTTCCTCTCACTGCTCACTGCTATTTTTCAAACTGCCACTGAATTGAGGGGGGGGGGGGTTCCCTCATTCAGTTCATGTGGTATTGTTTCTGGCAACCCCTTCCCTGCCTTAAATGTCCTATGGTCTATGTCTGGTGATTCATCATCGCTGGAGCTGCATGTTTACCTTCTTCCATTTCTTCTGTGTTTTGTTGAAAATATGTCAGCATGACATTTCATCTGCATGCGGCTCTATTCACAATAATTGTTGTAAAATTGCACAGAAAGAGACCTTTTCAAAACTGTTAGCAAAAAACGACTGCAGAACAGAACTACACGTGCTATTTTTATAGAAAGGAAATAATAATGAAAGACAACATTTAAAACCTGTGGTCATTCTGTTCCAGTGACACCTTCAAGCGTCTGTTGAGCATTTGCTTATCATTTAATGAATATCAAATTTAAATCACAGTAAATTAACAAATTATGCTAATCATTCAGCATGGTACATTTTTCATTTCATGTTAATCAAAGCCAAGTCATTGATACTGAACAAACATGACAATAATAATTATCTTAGCTTTCTTTTTGTACAGAAAGAAAAATCAGTTGGCAAGGACAAACAGTAAGGAATATTTTGACATTGAAAGTCTTCTGTAACTTTTTATGATTTCACCCCCCTCCCTATATCTGTGTTAAATTTGCTACATCACCTTTGTTTGATGAGGCTCTTTGACTGATGTATTGGTTAAGATGAGAAGCTGAAGTGTGTATTCAGAGCAGAGCTGTTACCGTTTGAAAGTCTGGCTACTGTAAACCTGTGTTACGTTCACAGTCCACTCAATAGTGTATCACACACAAACGTCCAAAGCTGCAGGAGTAACTCAGTCTGAACCTCAGTTTGATAGCTATGATTGATTTGACCAGGGCTGCTTCTGACCATAGTTAATGTAGGCAGTTGAATAGAGCACTGTCTGTTGGAGAAGGCGCCAAATGAACAAAGGAAACATCAAACAATTAAAAAAATACATTATAGAGTTTTTTAGTTGATTATTTATGGGTGTTTTTGCATGAAAATACCATATTCTTGCTGTGACAGTATTTTTTGTTGGTGGGGGCACGTCCAGCCATGGCCCAGGTTTCCCTTGTTCAGTTGTGACTTCGGCACCTTAAAATTACTTAAAGAGTATGTACTGAACGAAAGGCAAATGTGCAGGCTGGGCAGCTGCAGTGTCCTACTGCAGAGATGTAGCTCTGTCTTCTCTTCTGTCTGATTTAACTTTGTTGCCCCTGAACCTGACCTGGAGGGCTGTGGAAAGCTCATGGGAGCTTGTAGATATTTTTACTGCTTTCATGGCCAGTCCATAGCATTCAGCCAGCTCCTCTTCAGCCATCTGGTAAACGGGAGCCCTAAGGACAATGACAGACGTCATGAGCACTTTCATGTCTCTCTCAACCCGACATGCATAGGGCTGCCATAGGAGTTTATTACTCACAGACAGCAGAGATGTCCGCAGTCTCCCACCCACTTCAGAACCACCATTTATTCCCCACTGAGCGTCCTTAATAAAGTCTGAGAGTGGCGGATCTCATTCCTCTTATAATGGAAAGCTGCAGGCAGCATGTCCTTTGCTGAATTGTGTCTGAAAATCCAGAACACCAGTGACACTTTCAGCATTGCCCTGCCTGTGTCCGGATTGTTGAGTCGTTCTCTTCGGCCTCCACGCAGAGCCACTGATTGGTCAGCTACCATCTCCAGAGAAACAAACAGAGATGTGATGGCTTTATAAGTGACATTCTAAGATTTTATTCCGTACAGGCTCAATTTTAAGTTTATACCACAGCTTCCATGAGGTGGAGTTTTGTCCTGTTCTAACTACAGAACGAAATCATTGTTGCCTCATACTAACACTGCCGGTGTTGCAACAAGGTAAAATGCATAAACGTAATAATATACACCTCTGACCAGTCCGGATCTAAAAATAAGGGAATTAATTTGAACATAATACAATAAATAACATATTCGCGAACAGTCTGCTTTGTTAAGATGTTAGTTTTCTAAAGGAATGTTTGAAGCAATGTTTCCGGTTATTTGGAGCACCTCTACAATAATCGACCTCCTTACCGTCACTCTTGCAAAACTTGTAGCATTTATATTTGTTTTCTCATAGCCTTTTGTATAAATATTTTAAACAACATGGAAAAAAGACTATGTTGAAAACGCTTACTGTTTCGGTTACTTCGCAGCATGATTGCAGCACGTCAATTTGTCATCGTGGTGCCATCCAGCGGTTACGGATGCGTGTGTATTCATTCGTCACGGACAATGGACAGCGCTTTTAGCGTGGACGGGGACGTGAGAAAAGCGGCACGCGCGGATCACACGTGTGTGCGTCTGCACGCAAACACACTGCTGGGTGAATAATTACCTTTCCTTGCTTACGTCCCAAGAAAACAGAAGCTTTCAGAAAGGAAAATTGCTGAAATTAAAGTAATGCTCACCGTGACGTAAACTACTCTGAGGAATAATACGTGAGCGAACCCTGGCAGTCTTGACACTACTACAATACTGTCTTATAACGACGCGTGTAACTACATTTGAGCAGAAACGCTTCCTCTTGTGGAGTTATATAAGGATCCGACACGTTCAGAATATGGCTTTGGAGGAAGCTTTAGTTTTCAGTGCGCAGACAGAGAATACGTCTGCTTTTAATTTCTCACATCCTCATCCTGCTGAGCACACCATGTGGTGTTCAGGTGTTATAATCGCCGCAGTTTACGCACTTGTCATACTCATTGGACTTGTGGGAAACATAACGCTCATCAAGACATTTTGCACCGTAAAATCGATGCGAAATATGCCCAAACTATTTATGTCAAGTCTGGCGTTGGGTGACCTGCTGCTGATCGTTACCTGTGCGCCGGTGGATGCCAGCAGATACCTGGCTGACGAGTGGCTCTTCGGTAGGGTGGGCTGCAAACTTATACCCTTCATCCAGTACACCTCCGTTGGAGTGTCGGTTTTTACGCTCACGGCTCTGTCTGCGGATAGGTAAGTTCACAGGCACAATGAATGGAATAAATGATTGACAAGCACAGACAACATATTATTATGATAAAACACGTGCACGCACACACATGCACACACGTTGTTTACACCTTGTTTATTGAATTTACTGAAGCCTGTGATTATGAACAAAGAAAATTTACACATCTTTTATTGAACACTGTGTGGAAAGTTTTTTTTTCTCTCCTGAGCATTCAGTGGCCGTGGTGCATGAAGTTACACCAACATTAATAATTAATGTCTTCGTTGGTGCAGTGCTGTAAGTGCACTACTGTATTTCAAACCACGTAGGTATGGGGTTGGAATGTTATTTGGTGAACCGGAGTATGGTCAGAGGCACCCAGAAGTCATCAACGGTACCTTGTCTCGTCCTAACGCATTCCGTGTTTCCGTGCACGCTCTCCTTCCTCTCAGGTACAGAGCAATTATCAGGCCGATGGCCAAGGGCCCTTCGAACGCCACAGCGGCAGTCTGTATCAGAGCTGCAGCCATCTGGCTCTTCTCCATGACCCTGGCCACCCCTGAATTTGTTTTCTCAGACCTTCACATGTTCAACGTCGCCCACGCCAATGGCACATTTGTCACGTGTGCCCCCTACCCACACACGGGGACACTACACCCCAGGGTCCACTCCACTGTGTCCTTCCTCGTGTTGTACGTCATTCCACTGTCCATCATTTCTGTGTACTACGCCCTCATAGCCAGGGGCCTGTGCAACAGTGGCTCCAGCCTGCCTGTGGAAGCTCAGCGGCAGCTCAGGAAGCAGGTGAGAGCCACGCCACGAGCCGACACCCTCACAGAGCGACTCCGTGCTCTCTCCACAAGCCTTGTGCTTCTCAGCCATTTCAGTACGTCGATACAGAAGTTCAGGGAACAGAGATGATCCAGCGGACCTGCATCAGCCCATGCATTTACAGTGTGCAGAGCGCAGGAGAACCTGAGCAGTGTTCGCTACAGTCTGAACACATATGTGGTGAGAATAGACATTGGGCTTGACTCTTACTGCTTACATCCTTGTGTTAAAAAAACTGTTAGCTGTGTAATTACTGACAGAATAATCAGTGAGCTCAGCTGAAAGGTGTTTTGTTTGTTCTCTCAAAACTTTTACAGTCATTTTTCATTGACACATTAAATACACTGATCAGTTTTATTCAAACACTCAGAAACAAAAAAGAAATGCTTTTAAAGGGCCAAAACATACAGCAGGAACGTAGACAGCACACAGCCATGATCGCAGACTTTTGTACAGAGAACCTTATTCATTGTTAAGGCAAAATGGCCCCATGTGATCTTGTTTTGCATTTTCCCTTGGTGTCTGGAGACTTTTGTCTTCGGAGTGTGTGTCACGTGGCTCTGTCCTCGGAGTGTGTGTCACGTGTCTCTGTCCTCAGAATATGTGTCACCTGGCTCTGTTCTCTGCTATGTGTGTCCTGTGGCTCTGTCCTCAGAGCGTGTGTCACGTGGCTCTGTCCTCAGAGTGTGTGTCACGTGGCTCTGTCCTCTGCTATGTGTGTCACGTGGCTCTGTCCTCGGAGTGTGTGTCACATGACTCTGTCCTTGGAGTGTGTGTCACGTGACTCTGTCCTCTGCTGTGTGTGTCCTGTGGCTCTGTCCTTGGAGTGTGTGTCACGTGGCTCTGTCCTCTGCTGTGTGTGACCCGTGGCTCTGTCCTCGGAGTGTGTGTCATGTGTCTCTGTTCTCTGCTGTGTGTGTCACGTGGCTCTGTCCTCTGCTGTGTGTGTCCCGTGGCTCTGTCCTTGGAGTGTGTGTCACGTGACTCTGTCCTCGGAGTGTGTGTTTGTCCTCTCTCTCAGCACAAACGCAGTTTTACCTTTTCATGCCAACAGCACATCTGTGCTTTTCAGTAAATCATGGGAAAGCAGCTTGCTTTGTTCAGCTGTGTACATACGTAGCTCACATGAGATGTACAAACCTGTAAAGTCCAGGTGCCAGCTTTGGTCAGTGCCAGTGGCTTGTGTGGATGCATTTCCTGCACCATGTAACCCTAATCCATCTGACTTGTCTGGTCATCATCTAAACAAAAGCATTTTAGAATATTTGAGAAATTTAAACCAAATTTAATTTATGTTACTTTAATTGGGACACGTTACATATTTAAATTACTGCCCTTAATATCCTCTTCTAAAATAGACAATATAGGTACATGTACTTTAAAGGGAAGAATTTTCTTCCAGTGAGATGTTGAAGCATTTCATTCATCTATTTATCTTTATTGCATGTAAAATGTATTCCATTTATGTCCATGTCCAACTATTCATAGCATAAATAACAGTACAGAACCCTTTGTTATGTAATTGTATGGATCTGCACTCATGACAATCATCTTAAATATTCATTAAGAATGGAACCACATTTTGCATTTTTAACTCATCAATTAATATGTGGTAAGTACATGTGCAGGATGTGGCAAAGCTGAAGCGAAGGTGTGATTTTGAACACGGACGTGTCTCCTCCCAGCACCGAGCTGTGTTTCCCCACAGGTGGAGGTGAGGAAGAGGCTGGCCAGAACAGTTCTGGTGTTCGTGGCCCTCTTTGCTGTCTGTTGGCTGCCCACTCATGTCATCTACCTGTATCGCTCGTATCACTACACAGAAGTGGACACCTCTCTTGCACACTACGTCTCCAGCATTTTTGCCAGGCTCCTGGCCTTCACCAACTCCTGTGTCAACCCTTTTGCCCTTTATCTACTGAGCCGTAGCTTCAGAAAGCAATTCAACAGGCAGCTGTGCTGTGGCCACACTCCCACCACGCCGCGTGTGTATAGCACAGTCCAAAGCAACACGCATGTGACCTTGGTCAAGAACAGAAACCCCTCCCTGGTCAGCTTCAGCCTTAATGACTGAACTGTGGCCCACAAGGACACCTGCTGAGGCCGCACACAAGAGATCATCGGATCACATGAGGAGATCGTGAGATTACATCATGTTCACCTAAGAGCGTGTCAAACACTATGATGGTACAACAGGTGAATGTGAAATAATGTCAAGAGAATGTCAGGATATCACGATATTACATCAAGTGTAGAAGAGATTATCTCAAGAATTCTGGTACTATGTGAAAACCACGAGATTTTATGTAAATATTACAGGAAGTGAATGTGAAATTGTGTCAAGGCATCATGAGACGAGACCATGATGTCAGGCGCGCATGAAATGATGGGTAAGAGTATATAGGATTAAGCTACGTTTATAAGTAATTACATGAATTGCACATGAAATTATATCAGATGCAAGATGATCACATGAGAGTTACACAAAGTACACAGGAGATCAAACACAGGCAAAGCGGATCTTTTAAGTGCGACTGACAACATTTTAGCAGGTGATGGGTTTAGTCTGTTCAGCACGTAACATTCGGCTGTGTGCCTACGGACGTAAGCCAGGGTAATGCTGGCAGCACTGTTTCAGGTAGGTGGGAGGAGGGGTGACAGTGGCAGGAGGAGGTGACTGGAACAGGAGGCCGTCTGTCTGCAGAGGGAGAACACAAAGGTGTGTGCTAAAACCTCAGGGCTTGTTAAAGCTGCTGTCATGTTTGAATTACAAGGAAATTACATCTGCTTGCAGTACCATCCCAAAACCAAAAGGGTGGCAGGAGTCATACAGTGTGTGTTGCTGCCAAAATGTTAATATTGGTTCTGTAACTAGTTATCTATTATACCTGTTGTTTTGTGGTATGAAATACTGTATGTGTATCAACATACACTCATAACAACAAACGGGAGATGTAAATATGTCACAGAAACACCTGAGCTGTGTTACTTTGTATTGTGTTTGAAGCCACATTACAATGTGACACATGATGATATAATGGTTTATTACCATCTGGCCCTTCATCTTTCACCCATCCATGATTTATACACCTGCACCAGCAGGGCCGTGCTCCAGCGCTGTTACTGTGAAAACTGCATTTTGTGTTGTTTATCAGCAGTGTGATCATTTCGCTGCCGTCTTTCATTTTTTAAGACCTTAAGTTAGTGAGACATTCAGGCCAAACGATAACTTTGGGTGTTTTCAGACCTGTCTTGTTGACCTGCCTTTCAGACCTGCCTTGCTTAGTCCGGTTGAATTGAACTCTGGATTGTTTTCCCCGTTGGTGAGGTTCCTTTGGGCAGGTCTGAACACAGCAATCGCACTCTGGTGCAGACCAAAAGAACCGCATTGAGAACCTTTACTGGGGGTGGTCTCAGTCCGGTCCCAAACGAACTCTGGAGCGGTTTGTTTGTGGTATGAACATGATCTGACCTCAATCCAAACCAATTATAAGTATTACGATGCAAGTTTTAGCTAAGTGGCTCCCTTAGCCAGGTGCACTTTGCATATTGGGACGCGGTAGAGCTGACATGAACAGCTGATGAATCACGGTCTGACCTGGAGTAGCAACGGTGTGCGTTAGTTTCTAGATATTCGGAAAGATGAGATCTGTCAGCTCATACAAAGAGCTTTTAAAAACACTGAAGTGACTTGTGGTGACGCATTTTTGTTCGGTGGGATTTTTCCCGTGTGAACAGAAACAGAACCAAGCAGACAAAGGACCAAATGTGCAGGTTAGTCCACTGATTCAATCGAAATACAGGTTTGAAAATACCCTTAGACAGAAGAACAGCTGTACAGTGTCTGTTTCTATAACCTATTTAAAAATATTTTCTACATATTAACTAGTTATTAATGCAAAAAATTATATGAAAATTTACAGTTTTGTGTCGTGTTTTTCAGCAGTTGTTGTTTTTAAAATACGTGATATGAATAAAACCAGAAGTAGCCGATTACCTGTGAAATATGCAGCCTCTGATGTGTTCTGCTTATTAACATACGAAGGGCAGTCAAAACAACACGACGTGCTTGTGCTCATGACAAGGGATATCGCAAGACATGCAATGGTGATCAGCTGTACCCGTACTCAGCTGTGCCCGTACTCAGCTGCGTCCGTACTGACTACACACCACATTCATAATCAGATGGAGATGGTGTGACACGCTGAGCTGCACTCGAGAGTAATAACACAACAACAGTCATCATACAGAACTGCTGATCTGGACGACACACAGCACACTTCGAGAGGAGGCAGAAAGGTCTTTCTTGGTAGAGCCGGTTGGAGGCGGGGGCAGGGTTGAAGCAGACACACCTCTGTGAAACATTACAGGCCCCCAAGGCAGAGTGCAAACATAAAAAATAACACATCAGAGTGACCTAACAGCCGCTTCTCAGACTGTTCCTAGAGTAAAAAGGTGTATGAAATATGAAATGTTCAGAATGAAATGAATAATTTCAGACAGAGAGGCGCACATTATCGGCTCCTGCTGATGTATGTGAATTCTTCACAGCATGAATGTACAAAAACATGCCACTCGTTTGGAAGAACGGCTTATCAAGGTTGAACACTCAAATTTACCCATGATTCAAAAAACAAGCACCCTGTGCCACTGGGAAGTTCCTCATATCAGTGACATTTGTACACAAAAGCGTTATTGTTACCCACAGAACAAACATTATGTTCTGCTACACATTTAGTTGCCCAGCTGTAATACAAAAATATAAAGAACTAACACGAACCATTTATATTATCTAAAGCAGTGTACGGCTTTATCCTGTCACACAGCTGGATATTTACTGAGCAGCTCAAAACCCTGGACTAAAATTAATCACCATGTTTGGTCCTGGAACAAGATCGATCCAAGCCTTTAAACACCTAACTATTTTTGTGACTTTGATCTGCATTTCAGTGATGTGAGCAACCTTTAAAATTCCACAGTGAAAAACATGACCTTTCCCATTTACATTGTTTAGTCATGATGTTAACTACAGTGACAGACCGCTGTGAAGATCAATGGCCCGACCTTCCAGCCTGTGTATTTATAAGCAGGGGGGGCTGGTGGAGAACACGCACCCATTACAGCAGAGGCATAACTCTGTTTGCAAACGAGTCATCCTGTGGAGAACAGAGAGTGTAGCGTCCTTCAGTTTGCTTCATTAATATTTCCTCATTGTTACTCTACAGCCTCCAGATACATAATGAAAGGAAACTGTGCTCAGACGGTCTGGCTCTGCAAATTGCAGCATACTTCATAAAGCTCATAATATAACCCATTAAAGGCACTTAAGAAATTGGCTTCACTAAAGACATAACTCCACCAACAATGGAGAATATTGATGAACCATGCTGTGCCAGAGCTGAAATGTCCTGTTACCTTCTGTGGAGAATCACACGTTTTGCATGTAAAGCCCTAGACGTTCTGAAGGTATACCCGTATGTGTTGGAAGGTGTAGTGTGCATTACACATTCTGTTATTAATATTACACAGCACAACACACCTGTGTGCTGCAGCTGCTGTGTCAGATTTCAGGTGACTGGGACAGGTGTATAGCACAGTGGGTTGGACTGTCAGAGAAAGTACTGGCTGTCACGGCTCTCTGTGAAACACAGAGGTCAGCAGGCCTGAATGGTCAGGTCAGGACAGAAAGGGGGGCTGAATGAAAAATGACACAATAATTATTAACAGTCCCTCTTCAGCAAATCTGTGCTTATCCTTTAGTCTGATCTGCTAAATGTATCGGATGAAAAATCAGGCCTTTAACTCAACATCAAAGTAAACTACGCTTATGTGAGAGGTTTAATCTCATATTTATATGACACAGAGTAGCCTGACCCAGAGTACACACATCCAGAGTACATTATAATCACTGACAGAGTAGCCTGACCCAGAGTACACACATCCAGAGTACATTATAATCACTGACACAGAGTAGCCTGACCCAGAGTACATTATAATCACTGACAGAGTAGCCTGTCCCAGAGTACACACATCCAGAGTACATTATAATCACTGACA
>JABJVR010000063.1:597035-619022 GCA_025773905.1 Chitala chitala
ACATCCAGAGTACATTATAATCACTGACAGAGTAGCCTGACCCAGAGTACACACATCCAGAGTACATTATAATCACTAACACAGAGTACCCTGACACAGAGTAAACACAACCAGAGGACATTAGGAAACAGTGAGCCAGAAAATACTGACCTGGAGTACATATTAAAAATATTCCTATAGGAAACCGCAAACTGTGATCTGACTATTTCTTATTCTGACTCAGTTAAGATGAGAACAGAAACACTGATTAGTTTACCCAACTGAAATTAGCAAACACAAAAAGGCAAGATATGGACTGTGCAGTCAAAGTCAAGGGCTGAGTATAGTACTGCAGCTCCTGACAGGTGTGTACTCTGGTACTGCAGCTCCTGACAGGTGTGTACTAACTGCCTGTACAGTACACTACCTGTACACGAGGAAGTTGTATAGTTGATGAGGAAGGTGGAGGCGGGACACCAGGTGGAGACGCTCTGAACCCAAGAGGTGGCGAATGCAGAGACGGCAGAGCTGGGAGAGAGCAGGAGGTTCTGGGAAAAAAAGACAGGTGGACTAGCACAGCAGCCACAGGATTGGAGTGTTTTTGTGTGTGTGTTTATGTATGAGTGCGCTTTTGTGTCTGTATCTGTGCTTTTATGTGTTTTTGAGCGTGTGTTTTTGTGTGTATGTATTTTTGTGTCTGTGTGCATTGCACATGCCCTAGCACCTTCTCTCAGCAGCAGTACCCCCTCCACACCACTAAGTGGCGCTGCCAGCTCCACAGGTTTCTTCCCCTCGCCATTCCTTCTCCACACATCTGCACCATAGTCCACCAGCAGCTCCACCACTCTGACGTTGCTCCTCTGTGCTGCCGCATGTAGGGGAGTGTCCTGCCCCTTCCCTCGATGAATGTCAGCTCCTGCCAAAAGGAAGTCCTGTATGCAGTTTGTGTGACAGGATATAAGTCTATCTAGCTGTGCCACCCAGAGGCAGTGCCACCCAGAGGCAGTGCCACGTGTGACTGTCTCATGTCTTTCAGAGTATGACATTTTACCGGAGCATTTCACTAATATATTATTGGATGAGATTACTGAGGGGTGTCACTGAGGGGTGTTAGTGAGATACGGCACTGAGATGTGTCACGGTAATGTCACCGGGGAGGAGCACCTAGCTGCAGGAGTGCCTCCACACAGTCGGCTCTCTGAGAGATGCAGGCAGCGTACAGCGGGGTTCCTAGCTTTGGGGTGTCCATATCAATGTGTACACCGTTGGCCAGTAAAACCTCCATACACTCCATATGACCTGGTGGAAAAACACAGAGTGGAAAAAAACACGTGACACGGTGTGTATGTTCTTTACATGTGGAAATAAGGAACATGCAGCACAAAAATGTGTCGTAATGTGACATCTGGAAAACATAAGTTTTTATTTGATTATATTTATATTCTCAAATATAAAAGAAAATGACAACAACATGCAATTAAGTGGTAACAAAATAAATCAGTTTTAGAAATATTCAGTTTCTTTTCAATCATTATAAAGTACTGAAGATAACCACTCTTGTACTGAGATTATACTCTTTTATGTAATTATGTAATTATGTTAAGTCATTACGAAATATAACACTTCTTCATTCCTGACATTAAACTTTTAACAGGGTTACTTGCTGAAACCTGGTTAGAGTGACTGGGAATTTGCACATAGTGGTCACACCTCTTTGTGCAGCCTCGTGAATGGGTGAGGCCGACAAGAGGGCGGGGCACAGGGCGGGACAGAGGGAGGACCCATGCTCCAACAGAAGTTCTACACAGGCAGCGCTGCCCCCCTGACAGGCACTGAACAGGGGCGTTACTCCATCTATTGTGGCAGAATTCACCTGAGAGCAGGTAACATGGCAGCCAGCAGTTTCACACAACAGCTTGGGTGTGCGTTTTGCACACAGGTGTGAAGGGCTTTGTCATGACAGAAACACTTACAGCAGCTCCATTCTCCAGCAAAATGCGAGCACACAGAACACGGCCTCCTAGACAGGCCTCATGTAGGGGGGTCCTCCCCTCCGTAGTAACAATGTTCACGCTGAAGCCCTGCACAAGATGCAGCAAACAGATGAAGGCATAAAGTGGGCTACTGAACTGGTCATGTGACCATGTGGCTGCATATATCACAGGAAAAATCCTACTGTTTTTGGCTTGATCAAAACCTAAAGTTCTGTGAAAACATTTAACATCATATGTTTTTCCAAATGCCAAATCTGCCATGAATATAGACAAATTATACCGGAAAGATAATACTGCACAAAATAGTTTGCCATAAGCGCACCTTAACAGAATATTTAAACAGACTCACACACGGGCACAGAGTGGTTATCCCACGTCATCCACCCATGCTGAAGGACCCGGCTTTACCTGCGCGATCAGAGTCCTGAGTGACAGCAGATGGCCCAGGAAGGCAGCTTCGTGTACAGGTGACCTGTCTGCCCAGGACCCTGTGAGAAACGGACTGTTAGTTAGACACACGGTACCAAACGTACAGTATAAGGATATGCCACATACATTAATCCCAACACTGTCATGGTCCTTATTTGACTTTTTACGGAATGCTATATGTTAACAAGGTTACTAACATTAAAATATCATTCACATGTATGCTTTTCTCTCTCAGATGTGACCACACTTTTCCTCCACGTAATTTCATACCATTTCAGCATACAACAAAAACAAGAAGCCATTGTATAATCAAAGGAAATATTTCACATACATCTAAAATGTTTCCTTTCTTTCATATTGAGTATACTTGTGTATGACACTTAACAAGTGCATTTTCTCCTTGGACTATGGACTAAACTCACCTCCCTGAAAGTTGTGGCAGATGTAATTTCCATACAGGTCATGCCTGGCATCCCAGGACAGGGTTGTTGTCCCGCTGATGTTGCGTTTTCCCCGTTCTCCTAACGACATTGTACACGTTGTGGCCGAAATGAGTGCACAGAGCGGACAGGGTGTTTACCTCCGGGGGCACAGGCGCCAGCCCCGTCCCGTGACCCACTGTCGTATGTTTGCTAGAAGGGCAAAATGAGATCTCAGGTTTCCCTCGCTAAGGGCTGGAGCGCAGAGTAGCTGGCCAGCCCAACAGCTGACAAACTTTTGGAAAGTTATGACACCCACATCAAGCCATCTGTATGTTTCTTTGTTTTGTTATAACTAAATGTATCCTTTTTTCTTAGTGCTACATACATACATTCAGCTGTGCTCAACAAAGCCTTGTAACTACACCATATTACGTAGACATGCATTAGTGCTGTATACTTATGCAGATTTAAGTGTTTTTGTACTTCAGATTAACAAGTCATGACTGATTTGGGAATTTGTAGGTATACTGACAGTAATTCACTAACATAGAACATAATGAAATGTCAAAGAAAACTCATCGATGACTATGAAGGTGATTTTTTAAGCATTTTAATAACGATACTGTAACCCACCGCATGTTCCAATTTTGTTGCATGAAATCAGATGGGTAAAAACTATTTAACAGAGTCAAATCTTCACATGTTGAAAGACAAGATCCTTTTAGAAAAACTGCATTTGTAGAAATCCTGAAAGCAACAAAACACTACAGAACATCTTCCAAAGAGGTAAATACTTTATTTTAAATTACATCTTCACATTTTGGTACATTGTAAACCTCAGTGCTTCTGAAACATGTTCTGCTTCACAAGTAAACAAGGCCTAAATAATATTTAAAATCCATTATCAATCTATTACTGCGACAAATTCTCCATGTTGAACTGTTCAAGTCGAAAGGATTCAAAAGATTTTTGTAGGAAAACATTGTAGCAAAACTGTTGTAAACTGATATTTCTGCCTTTCCTTAATAAGGTTGGAATGACAAAATATAAAAAAAAAAAAAAATTATAAAAGAACAGGTTTAAACATCAGTGACAGTTAAAATTATCTAGTATTTTTAACTTCAAGTCATGTTCCTCCCCAAAACGTTGCCTGTGCTTCATTTGCTGAGTAAATCATCAGTCCGTAAGTGTCCCACGAGGACTGACCTCACTGTGGCCACCAGAGAGAGCCGGTGTCCACCATTCCAAACGAGAACAAGCTTGTCTAACATCGTTGTAAAAGGGTGGGCCATGTCATCATATTTAACAGGGCTGTGATGACAGCTGTTTTTGATAACATCTTAAGCAGAAAATGAATTTGAGGATATGTGAAACAAAGCTCTATGCAGTGGGTACAGTAAACAGACACAAACAGCTGACCTGCGTTAGAAACACAGACTTTTCATTCTTAATGTTAGTAACAGTTTCTTGCAGTAGTTTAGCCTTTAGCCAAAAGTATCAAAACATTACAGGACCAGTAACATGGACCAATAAAACTTTTTTTTTTTAATTTTTTTTTTTTTACACATCTGTTTAACATAAAGTGCCTTTTGTTCACCTGAATGTGATTTTGGCAATATAAGGCATACTTTGGTATGAATACAAAGTCAGATCCAAATCCAAACACTGATACTCAAGTGTCAGAAAGCAATTAAACTTTCTGAACAGCGCACTGATACTACACTCCCGCGCTGTGCTGCTGCTCAGTGGGGATGGATAGAAACAGATTCGTTCAGCAAGGGAAGCGCACCGTGCTAACATAGCTACAGGTAAAGTGGCGTGTTACAGCAGCAGACAAAGTTTACAAACAAACCTGAACACAGTACTGACAAAATGGCAAGCAGGGTCTATGCTTCAAACTTTAGTGTGCAAAAACTATACCATTAATCTGCAGTGAAAACACACAAATACTGTATTTAGCCCTTTAAGTCCTACAATCAAAATAAGATCTGTCTGATGTTCATTCTTAACAAATGTTTGTTTTAACAAATCTAAGTACAAAATCCCAACAACATTATGTTTTGGTTAAATATAAAAAATGCATTTCTCTTAAATCATGTGAAACGTACATTTTAAGAAGATGGGCGCAGTAATCTAGGGCTATATCCCCTGCTGGGGATAAAGTTCATCCTTCTGATCCTTTGATCTGGTTCTCTCACGCCTCTTCCAGACTCCATTTGGGCCAGAAGCGTCCACAGCAATGTCAATGAGTGAGTCCGGTACCAACCACTTGAGCAGCAGCAGGAAGAGGAAGTCGAGCATGGCGATAAACGCAAAGATAGAGCCAGCGACTGGGCCGCAGTGAGCTCTCATCCGACGGAGCCGCTGGTCCAGGGGTAGGACTGTCTCCGTGACAACCTGGTCGTAGACCTGCTGACGCAAAGACATCTGTTGTTACGGTCCGCACCATCACACACTGTGTTGTATACCACTCACAAAAAAAGTCATGCAAAGTATATGAAAATATGTAAAATGGTAAAATTTTTCTTTCTTTCCTGCCTTACGATGAAGTGCTAGAGTGATGTCAACCCTCTTTCATCCTACTGTAACCATGGTAATCATTTTAACATGCTGGTCAGCATTTGTTCTTTGCCTCTGAAGGCAAAGATTTGTCCATTTTCCAGTGCTACACATTTGCTTCAGTGATGATTTATGACGTGGCATCATCTTCGACCCATTTCTCCAGCTCCGACCAACAAACATTTGTCTTCAACAATGAACTGGTCATGACTAGTCATGGGCAAGAACAGCTTGGGCATCTCCTAAATCAGTGCGAACCCCCCCCCAGGCTGGGTACATGTGTCTGCATGGGTGTAATCACACCTTCTCTGTGCGCTCAGCCACGTTCCTCCAGGTGTAGAGGTTGCGCACGCGGACGTGTGTGAGGTCGGGGGAAGGGGAGGTGCCCGCTCTCTGGCGCCCAATCACCAGCTCGAGGCCCTCACACAAGGAGCCCACAGTGGGATCGCACAACGTGATCAGGTCCTCAGGCAGGACCTCCGGGATCCCACCCACACGTGTGCTCACTACCTGGAATCGGCACGCAGGCGTGCAACACGCAGATGGACATGCAAAAAGCACACAGAGAGAGCGAGTAAGAATAATCCGGTTTGTTACATCTTCCCAGTTACACGTGTACTGTTAAACGGCTCACTTGAATGACCAAAGACAGGTATGCTGGCAACAGGCACGTTGACAAGAATCTACTCATTAAGAGGATACAAAAACGTTAATTACTGAACCGTTTCATAGAAAACATTTTTTCTGCCAATAAATTTTGTGCTTTACTCAAGTATTCCAAAATACACACCAGAAATTGAGTATGGGGGAGCACTTTACTAGTACTTTACTAGTAGTGCATACAAACTTTGTTATGCATTACTTAGATAAGTTAGTGTTTCAACAGCATCGTACAGCGTGTAGAACCACCTGCAGTCCACAGCTTGCACCCTCCACAATGGCCATGCAGAAAGCCTCTGTCAGAGAGGTGTTCAGGAAGATGTGTCCCTGAACCAGAACATCTCGCACGTCCTTGTGCTCCAGGCCGCCGAGAAGACGAACTCTATGAGACAGGATCAAACACAGAATGTTCTGAGGCACAGAGGCACGTGTCAGAACAGCTGTGCGGTTCCTGGACTCTCAGTCAACATCCCACCTGCCACCCGACTCACCTGTCATGCAGCTGATACTTCTCCCTCACCTCTTCCAGTACGATCCTTTTCGGTCCCTCTCCACCAATTAAAAAATGTAAATCAGGATACTTGAGGCACAGGTTGGGTATTATTCCACCTAGAAGGTCAATTCCTGAAAAAAATAAATGGAGAGGAAATCCTCAGGTTCTCTTCTTCTAGGGATCAGTTTTAATAGAATAACATTCAACCTGTAACCATATAAGCAGGGCATTTATTGGGCTGGTCCATGTGACTGCATTTTAAAGAGAACTGACTGGCATATGAAAAACCCAGCGAGCCCATCGATTGGCTGGCTGGCATTGCATAGCTTAACAATGGAATGTAGGCAATCAGCCAGCCAGCCAATCAGCCAGCCAGCCAATCAGCCAGCCAGCCAATCAGCCAGCCAGCCAGCCTAGTGAAGAGCTAAACTGTGCAATTTGAGTTACCCTTTCTATAGACGAGCCGGCTGACCACTACGATGGTTATCTTAGTGTCATCCCTCCGGGAGGGGTCTGGAGTGAAGTCCGTGGGGTCCACAGCGTTGGGAATGACTGACACGATGCTGGGGTCCAGGGCAGCTCTGAGCACCGTGTTCTCCTTGCTGGTGAACGACACGCAGATGATGTGGTTGGTGTCACAGAGAGACACCGTCAGCAGCTTGTTGGTGAGCACCGAGCTGATGTCAGCGAAGCCGAACAGGGAGTGGTCTGTAAAGACCGTCTGCAGGCCCATGGTCTTGGCATGGAAGAGGGCGTCGTGGGCCATGGCGGAGAAGGAGCTGTGGGCGTGTACCACCGTGACGCGCTCCCTGATGAACACGCAGCGCAGCAGCGGCAGGCTGTGGACACACGTAGTCGCTGTTGATTGATTGTACATCACCTGCAGGGGCAGGTAGTACACCTTCAGCCCATTGGTGAGGTACCGGATCCCCTTCCTCGTCCCGTAAGCATGTGTCACTACCACCACTTTGTGGCCTCTCGCGATCAGGCACTGCGACAGCTGGTATATGTGGCTCTCCACGCCTCCCATGTTGGGGTAGAAGAAGTCGGACACCATGCACACATTGTGCTTCTCGGAGCTCTGGACACCAGCAGGCATGGTATCCTTTAAACTGGCCTTCTTTCTCTGACCCATGTGGTCCACTTCACGTGATTCTGTACCTCCAGCCTGTGCTTACACCATCTAGGGTGTAACATGGGGCCCTCCTGCAGGAACAGAACGGCCTGCGTGTAAGTACACCTTTAACAAATTCATATAACCTGCATGCTTTTCACCAGCACGGTGCTGAGGGCCACCCTGGAGACCAGGATTGTGTCGGTCATTAACAACGGGGCAATGACAATTAAAATTGTTTTATGTCCACTAGGTTTAAACGGAACTGACTTAACGTCTGTCCATTTTGAAACTGCACGATTTACCGTCATTGTAATGTTTGTATAATACACTGATAAACAGCACTGCTGTTGTGTCTATTCAAAAAGGAGGCACCAGAAAAGTAATACAAAAGCCGTTATTGCTGACTTTTGTACCATTGTTGTGCTGTAATGGTTCAATGACAATAAAGACGAGTTAAATAATTGTGCAATATCTGCATACGCACTTTAATCTGTTTTTATATTTTATTCATTTACAGTCTTTTAACACACCACACTAACATTAATATACACTCAAAGCGGTACTGATCAAAGTTATTGATCCGTAATACACAACGTGTTAACTATTCAAACATGATAAAATTAGGCATGTACATTGAATAACAGTTGTTACACCTTACAGAAAGCATAAGGCAAAACAATTATTAGTATTATTTGCGAATAGCACCTACCAATCAGTTGCCTCGCAGAGTTAAATTATAACAAAATAGATATAACCCGTGCATTTTGACTCGTTTGGTTCAAACGGCAGGCTGTCCTAAGGAACTCCGCAGAAACATCAATAATCCTTCCGGACTATTTTCAAAAGTCATTCCGTGCAGACCTGACTCTGACACGATGATAATCCTATTCTTGTATTCAACCTCGGTGTTAATCTTATGAACGCACTGAGTTCTTACTGGCCTTAATCCTCACACTTATAAGGAGTTTAAAAACGCTCTAAAAAATGCTATGTATAACCATCGACCGCTCCAAATCCTCTCCACCACTCGTGAACTTCCGGATTTTATTACTTCCTGGGGTCACGCAGCACATCCAGTCTGTTTTCGGGGCGTCACCGAGCCTATGTATTAGTTTTTTCAACAAGTGTTCACACCTTCCCTGGTGGTCTAGTGGTTAGGATTCGGCGCTCTCACCGCCGCGGCCCGGGTTCGATTCCCGGTCAGGGAAATAAACGTTTTCCTGTCTTACCTCTTATGCCGTGAACGTAAAGGCATCACCGATGTAAGAGCATTGGGGCTTGTGCTTGCGAAAGGACGTGGAGTCTGAGAAAAGCCAGACACAGTCGAATGTAACGGGGGCTTTTCCAAAATTCCTACACGAGTAAAGTAATGGTGCACCACGCTGTCAGGTACAATAACTGACATCAGAAAAGCAACAAACAAAACTGAACCTTTTATTTGGAAGAAATTAAATAGTGACATTGAACACATTATAAAAAATATCACTTTTAAAAGAAATAAACAAGTTATTCAGTGCATATATGCCATTCCTAAGAATAAATTATGCAGCAGTTCAGTCACAGCATGCCCATGGTAAAACATTTAACATGCTCATTCGCTGCAGTCATCCTTTTATGTATAATTAAAAATGCATGATGCAATTTAAATAGCATAAATAAATAGTCTGAATTTGCATCCAAGCCTTGCAGAATCTGAGAAGCTTGTTCTGGAAAACATCACTTGCAGCTGTAGAAAAAAAACAAACATTTCTGCAAAATTTCTACAACATACTGTACAAAAATCAGACACATAAAGGTTGTTATATCCTTGAGTGTTGTGTCATGTGTTGTTTTTGGTTCTCTGTGTGGGCACCATCCTCCCTGGAAGATCATGCAGTCTCTGCTTTTTCTCATTCACTTTGTGTGTAAAACAAGGAGAAGGGAAAAGGAAAATATTATGCTCAAAGAATCAGCTTTTGTATGGATAGCTTGTATTTTCCCAAATTAACCTGTGGCTTTGACGCTGGACTTCTGAGCTTTTCTTATCCACTTCTGTAACTTTTCATCTTCAGTTTTGTATTCTGTGTACTTCTTTTTCCTGTTATTCACTGGTAAATAGTAGGAAGTGAGTGCAGTTTTGTTTATTTGGTTGGCTTTTCTTTTTGGGTGTTTTGGTAAGTCAGTCCCTCTGTTTGTATAGTTCGGTATGTTTTGGTTGTTTTGACCTGGTTCATGTCTGAATTCTGCCCCCAATTTGTTATTTCACTTTGTCATGTTGTAAATACACACAGCTACCCAACATTTTCCCAGTGTTTGTACCTGGTTTCCAACCCTTTGCAGTCCAACCCTACATGACATGGAAACAGGACGTTACAGCTGTGTTACATTAAACTAAATGCAACACAGCTGAAAGAGACATTTATCAGATACTGTATTAGTTTTTATTGAAAATATAATAAACAAATGAACCCTACATTAATGTGTAACATAATTATCAAAATTATTTAATTTTAGGAGCATTACCTGCTTGTGAGTAGTTTGAAAATTTAATCTTTTCCTGCACATGAGGAAGTGTGTGGATTGCAATGGCTGCTGAGATGTGCTGCTCTTGTGGTCTTTGGCAGAGTTGAACTGTTTCTGGCCACACAGTCACACTGATCAACATCAATTTCACAATCAGGCATCCTGGCACTGACAGGAAGTTCTGGAAGGAAGAAAAAGGCATGTAGTCAACTTTCTCCAAATTGGCTATTGTTACACTCTTAACACCTCTTAATATTATCAGACTCCGCAACACGTCACCTGAAAAGAGACCTATTAATTTAATTACTAGGTAAACATAAGTTCACATAATGTTCTCAGAAGACAACAAGGTTTAGAGTTTACAAGAAAAACACTCGTACATAGTAATACAAGAGATTAAATCAGCGTGATAGTCGAATGATATGCCAGTTAAACATACCCTGTTTACTGGAGGGGTAAGGAATGCATCGATCTGAAGAGCAGTCCCAGATGAGCCCACTGGGACAGAGTCTGCTGAAAGCATCAGAACCAGAGCTCTGCTTGGTGGGGTTACACCTGCAGAAGACAGTGCTGGAGTTCACTCACACAGGACACAAGCTGGACTTTCACACACCAGCATTATTTAAACTTCACTCAGCGAGTACTGGGCACATTATTGCTTCATAAATGTCAAACATGCTCCTTTGATTGCAAGAATGCCAATTATTTAAATGCATGCAAAGCAGAACCCAATGTACGTATTATTTTAATGATGGTATTTGTTTAGCTGGGCATCAAAGTAAACAAGTCCTACAGACCTCGGCACTGTGTGTTCAGTTTGAAGGTCTCCCTGTGCATTTACTGTGGGTGCTCTGATTTCAACACTCTCCACAAATATGGAGGTTTGGTGGAGTTTGAACTGAGAATTGCCTTTCGTACACGTGTGTACGTGTGCTCGTACATGCATGGCCTGTGTTCTGCTGGCACCCTCTCCAGAAAACACCCTGTCGTAGGCTCCACGCAACTCGTAATGTCTGCTGTGTTGGACCCCATACCTACCCTACCGGCCTGTGGGTGGAAATGTGCCGTCGGATCATTGTGGGTTCCATACATTTACACTCTGTGTGATTGGCTACTTTTATCAGCACTGGTTCTGGTCCGTATGTAAATGGTATCACCGTCAAGATCTGTGGAGATTGTGTCACACAGTCAGACGTCTCCATGTGATTATACGAACGTAATATATAATTTCAGTCTATGGCAAAGCACTTCAGAGAAATTAGAGAGCTATATTAACATGAAAAATATAATGCATCTGCCTTTACTACATTTTAATGACAAAGTTTAGTTCTGTACTTTTTAATACATTTGCTATAGACGCATTATCTACAGCAGGACATGCAGTGCATGTTGCGGGAGTTAAATGAAGCAAATTGCAGCTGAAGCTTACAGTTTTATTCACGTAGGTCGTGCTTATGTTTCTGCACGACTCGCCCTCCTTGTTGCAGCAGCCGCTGCATCGGAAGACAGAGACGCAGGGCGGCTTGAAGAACATGTTCATCTGGCTGTCCAGCTCCTTAGCTACGTCCACACACGACTCCCTGGGCATGCACTGCGTTTTCTGCCACTCCTCATCGATCGCTGGCAGATAAGTGACAGACAGAGAAAGACAGTCAGATAGACAAACAAACACAAACACACACACACACACACACACACACACACCATGTAGCTGTTTGGATACAGCATATGAATTGATAACAATTCAGTGCTTAAAGTTGCCGATGTTTAAGTGTAATTGTTTCGCTGGTGCTAACTGCTAACTGCTGTGATGACAGAGGAGCTCACCATTGAGGATCTCGAGGCTGTAGGAGGTGCCAGCATACCGTGTGGACCGGTGCGAGCCTGTCGAGGGCATACGCAAATCTGTGTTCGAGGGTGACTCCTGGTCCTGCAGTTTGAGACGGCACTTCCACAGCTTCCAGTCGGGGAAGTCAGTGAGCATCAGAAGCTCGTCCAGGCTGGAGGCTGACCTCACCTCCCTCTCCCACTTCTCCAGACTGCCCGCCTGAGGCGAAATGTAGGTCTAGTGGAAGCTCAACACAAGCATACAGACCTACCACAAGCCAGGAGACTAGAAAACATGCAAGCAATTCACTGGATAAGACCAGAACAGTTCAATGTACAGTGCAAAACTCTTGTAAATCCAAAAGAACATTATCCCTAAACCATACCTAAGGCCTTCTCAAACAATTTACATGTAAAAAGTCTGGATCAGTTTTTATCAATGACAGTTTAATATTTCTCTATGAATGAAACAGATTTACAGTAAAAGGTGTCTGCACTGTGCCTTTGATATAGCTGTTTAATGCACTGCTAATACACTGGGCTCCAGGTGTGTCTCAGCTTTTAAAAAAGACGCACAACATGACCCCACTCCCTGGCATCCGCCTGCAGAAAGGCTGCTGTAACACTGCAAATGGGTGGAGACTCCGAGCTTAACCACCTGTCGAAAAGTTTCAGCAGGATAAACTGTCCCGGGACGGGGCGGGACTTGGGAAACTGGCTTACAGCTGACAGTTTTACCCTCAAGTGCTGTGTTTACAGCCTCTGGGACAAGCTGTTGAACAGCTGTGCAGCATGCATGTCCAGGCTGTCTCTGCCACGACCTACAGAGGAAATAATAATTTAACTCTAGAGAAAAGTCGCACTGGATTAGAGTGAGAAAGCAGCACTGCAAAACATCCAGTTTCTGTTAAGTAAAAACTGTGACTGGTAATGAAATTTTGAAAAGGTCTCATGTTGAGTATTTAGCACCTTCAGTTTTTTTTAAAACATTAACTGCTATCAGGCGGGGTAAAAAACATCTTTCTCTTACAGATATCTCAACAACCTGTTATTATTCTTTCTGTGTAGCCCGGTACTAAATTAAATAACATATTAAAAGTTTGTTATTCCTTCTGTGCGGCCCGGTGCCAATTGATCCACGGACCAGTACTGGTCTGCAGCCTGGTGGCTGAGGACCACCGCCCTGGATAATGGAATCCTTTCTGCACTACGTCTGCCGATGGCTGACACCACATTGACAAAATCACACAAAATTTATGTGCTTGTCATTTTACACAGCAGTGCAGCATGTGTTTGCTGCTAACGCTCTGTATGAAGACAACACAAAAAGCGGTGAGCAGTGTGTAAATCCAAACCTACAGGCTCCTGTTGACCCGTATCTTTCAACAAGACAGAACAGATCAAGAGAACAACGGATTGTGACAAACCAATGAGACATCTCAGAGAGACCATTCTGAGGGGATGGCCCACAGTGAAGGTCAACTATCCAAACCACATTCAGCTTTACTGTTCATGCTGAACAGAGCTGTCAGCTGTAACTGACCCTGATCTTAACAGGAAACACATTTGTGATTGCAGCATCACTACGCTGAGAGGTGCTTCAGGAGACAGGCTACACATCCTGGTGAAGAAGTGATGTTGTGGAACAGAATGAATCAAGACATCAGCCAGACCACCACATTTGAAATAAGCCTTAGTCATAAAAGAAAGTAGCAAACAGAACCACTTAATTCATACTCAGAGCAGGCAGGCTATATTTTAAATTTGGAGTGGGCTTGTTCAATTGCAATGGAAAGAGTCATGTTGTTTTTACTGATTATGTTTACAACAACCCAGATGTTGCAACGCTTCAATCAGCTTTCAGAAAAACAGCTGTTTCCCTTCTGAAATGTATGTTTGAAAGTTCCCAGTGAGCTGGTATCTGACAACAGCTTCCAGTGCATTGCCGGCGTGTGGGGTTTTCAGCCCGTTAACTCGAGGCTTGTTACTGAAACTCTAATGGTTGTATAGATTGCAGAGAGCACAATTACAGTGGTGAAAGGTCTCATAACAAAAACACAACACGAGTGAGAAGACTTCCACAGAAGTTTTGATTTACAGAAACACACCATTGCAAAATAGGCTGTTGTAAAGGGTAATGGCTTATTGCATTTGTGTCAGCCTTCCAGCACAAGAACACCTGTAGATACCTGATGGAGCACACAGTGTGAAGTAGGCATGAGTGAAATGGAAGGACAGGTAGAGACATTATCAGGAGAAGTCTGCAAAACTCTTCCCTGATCTGAACCCATGAATTAAGGTTTGTGTCAGGGATCGTGGCGTAAGTACTCAGATTTGTGCGAGAGGAAACATCTCCATGTTGTTACCAGATTCAAACTGAGGAAGGCACATATTAGAGCAGAAAATGTGTAGAGTTATGAGTGAAACTCCTACCCTCAGTAGTGATGTACTGGTACTCCATCAAACCCTGCAGATGTCTGTGTGAATGGCTTGATTTATATGAAGGACAATGTAACAGCTGAGACACCCAGCTAAAGTAATGCATGAGTGACCATCTGTAGCAGAACTAAAAGGATTGTAAAACCTACTCAGAGAACTAACAAAAGTTGCTCCATGCTGTGTTCTGTATATGTTTATGAAGATATTATACAGTTTCTTTTTAAAGGAGGAAATTGTGTTGTTGAGATTGAACAATGTGGGAAGCAACGAGATATAGACGGTTGGTTTAAGATGATACGAGATGCGAATCTATAGAATGGAAGAAGTCATTTGTCAATAAAGAGGGCATTAAAAGCCAACATTTTGTCTTTATTTATTCCGATATCGCTTTTAAAGGTTAGCAAATTCCAGATTAGTTATTAAAAAACCCCTAGATGTTGGACAGTCTCGGGGTGTGCTGTGGAATAAATAAAAAATATTAATCTCCATTTGTCTAATTCATGTAATTCGTGTTCTTACACACACATAGTATGATGATGCCGTAACGCTGTAAAGACGCTTCATTTTTACTAACATTACCTGTTGCCTAAACGTCATATAACTCCGCCTCTCACATATTTTTAGCGGTCTATTTTAATATATTTTAATATGTGTTAGTTAAAATAACTGAAACGGGCATCCTAAGAAAATTTAAAGCTGCATGCAAAACTAATAACCTCAGGCACCCTGCTCCCACTCCAGAAAATAAAATGTAATAAGATAGGGTGTGTATTACTGTCGTATGACAGGTACATGATGTCAAAAACGTTGCAGCCTGTAAATACCGTGCAACATTTACTCCTGATACAAAACCACAGGAGCGTTGCTTAAAACACAAAACTCGCAGTGTTAACGGAATCATAACGGATTTTGCACAACTAGTGGAAAACGAACAAACCAAAGACAATTTATTGCTAAATACACAGATTTCCCACGCATTCCTTTAACCGGAGCTCCAGTGCAGAGTAAGGGAAAAGTGTTGGTGATCCTTTGTAATTTAGGCTTGCAGAAGGAATGAAGTCCCCTGGCCCGAAGCCGGGTTCCACACTCGGCTGGGTCGCTGTAAGATCGTGTCTCGCGCACCGACCCTCTTTCTGCTCCGCCACGGACATAGCACGCGCTTTATTTTGTCCCGTACGTATCGGGATGCTCTTGCACGAAATACACAGTGTTATAGTTACACACGCGAACTGAACACCAGGCTCTTCTCGTGCCCATTTCCATGAAATACTGTCTCCCTGTACTGTGTATTTTACGCAAATCAAAAAATTAATTTCTAAGCTTGAGTTTTATTTTTGTATAATTGTTTAAATATTCAGTTTGCCAACAGTGATATAACTTTTTCTGTATTTAGAACAGTACTAAGCATGTCCATAAAATGTTAGTGACCAGTTAATACAAGAATTGACTTCAAGTTACAATTAATTGTACTGTTTCCACTGGGATTCATAAAAACAATCATTATGTCATTTTTATATGCAAGAGTCCTGACTCTGTAGGTCATGCAATACTGATCACTTACTGTCCGAGAGCCGCGGGATCATGCAGGACTGATCACTTACTCTCTGAGAGCCGCGGGATCATGCAGGACTGATCACTTACTCTCTGAGAGCCGCGGGATCATGCAGGACTGATCACTTACTCTCTGAGAGCCGTGAACATCACGTGCCAACGTTAGCCTCGCGCACAAAACGGCCAGCAGACGTATCGCCAGTGTGTGTGTCCTCATCCTTCTCTGAGCGGTCTACGCTCCGAACAGGCGTAGGGGCGGTTACATAGCTTTTACGATTGTGGCGGGGGGGACACCGAAGGAGCCCATATAGTGCCATGGGCATCACGCACACATGAAACTCTGGGACCTGCGTCAGAGCGTGGGCGTGTACCTTATTCCAGTCAGGAAGAGCAGGGGGATGCCCTGGAATGCAGCCAATGAGCTTGCTGGGGGGAGGGGTCGTGGGACAATATTTAAATTAGATCAAGAGGCTCCTCCAGCTGACTTTATCACAGGAGTCGTGGTGCGAAGTCTGCAATCCCAGAATGCAGTGAGTAAGTGTTGGGATTGCAAAAAGCAGGACAGAACACCAAAGAAACCAAATTCCTCCCAAGTGTCTACGATTCCAGCACCAGCTCACAGCTCCGCACAGAGAGGGGGGAAACATGTGGTTTAAATCACATACAGAGTAAATAAAGACTCTGGTCCACCGGCCCAGCCCATACTGGGCTGGATGTGAGGAGCCAGGAGAAGACGAAAGCTGATTTGCTCTGTGGAGTGCTGCTCTACCACAGCTGAAGGTCTCGTGAAACACAGAGCTAATGAGGTCCACAGCCAAAGTGACCAGAGAACTTTAATTCACAGCACGTTCTCCAAACACATTACATCATGGCTAGGCAAGATTTATCGGGTATCAAAGTTTTATTTTATACAAAAAAACTCTGTTACAAAGTTTACCTTAACTGTAGCTCCCTGCTAACATTCACAACAGCACAATCATGTAAAACAGGAGCTCATATGGCGTGTAATTTGCTGTATTCTCAGTAGGCATGGAAATTTGCGTGGGTAATCCTGACATGATCAGGAATTACATATCTTAGAGCTCCAGGATTTTGCTCTCTCAAATCCGTTGGTCCCAGATTTAAAGTCACTGATGGCTTGACTGATTTCTTCTTCTGTGTTCATAACAAATGGACCTTCAAGACAGATAAAAACTTTTAGCGCGCTGTACATACAACTTAGGCCAAATAGTTGTTCAGCCAACAGCTGCATCCAAAACACATTAAAATGCACCAAGTGTGTGTGTATAACTTCAGTCCAGGGTCAATATTATCATAGATAACAGAGGAAAGGCCTTGTTTTGCTGAAGTTATCAGCAAAGTAATAATTTTCTGATGTCTAAACAGCTTATCCTACCATGTTGGACAACTGGTTCCTTGATTGGTTCTCCAGCAATAAGCACAAAGTGCGACTCTTCAGAACCCTGCAAAAAAAAAAAAAACAAAACATGTAATCAACGCAATTAAATAAAGAAGTGAACACAAACAAGCTCTCTGTCTGTCTGGCTTTCTGCTAAAAGGCGGGTATTCTGCATTTAATGTACCTTATTTTCAACACTAACACAATCTCCATCATCCAAAACCACTGTGTGGTGAGGCTCTATTCTCCTGTGATCATCATCAGGGCCTTCAAGAAAAACGGAAGAAAGATCTATATAACCCACAGTGTCATGCTTTAGTCTGATGTTTGGTTAGGGTTCGAGTGTTTCTCCATTTTCTCCCAAATCTCTCTCCTTACTGTAGTCTTTAAGAGAATGTGTAGGTGTTTGTTATGCTGACTCACCAACATGGACACATCCGGACAGTGTGTAAACGAAGGCAGTCCATCCTAGGACAGAGAATAACACAACTAAACTGATAAACATGGACACACAAAGGCTGGTTTCATACAGCTAATAAAATAATGATTTTCTCTAGTAGTATCAGAACACACCAGCAGCAAAACTGTACCAATTAAGCTAACTAGAAGCAGAACCATCTGGCAAACAAAACAGGAGGCTTACCCCACCAAACGCTACAATGCTAAATGTTGGATTTTCACTTAACACGCCAGTAGCAGTTTTTTTTGTCTTTATATTTCTGCCCCCGATGCATGTTTTTGTGTCGTGTCACGTCATTTAACTCGTCCTGACCCATGTTAAGTAAAAGATGAGACAGTCCTTCATTAGTCCCACACCGGGGGAACTCACAGTGCTACAGCAGCAAGGGGATAGAAAAACGTGGATTCAGAATCAGGCTGCACCTCAACTTCACAGTGACATGTTGAGAAGGTAGCAAAAGCTGCACCATGAATATCACACGCTTGTGTACAAACCAACATGTGTGTGACCACTGACCGATGCACATAATAAAGGACCTTTTGACACCAAACACAGAAAGAGGTCAAAGGTCACAAATAATTAACACATGGGCCTTAATTACAAGAAACACCATATTTTGCACATTTTGCAGGAGGGATGACGGCCTGCTTGCACATACATTTGACACTTTTTAAACATCCATTTTACCTTGAACTTGGACATAAAGTTTTAAATTAATTCGAATAAATGAATTTGAATAGAATACATGTGTTTGCAGTATGTGCTTGTCAGTCAGAAGCACTGAAGCCTTCAGAGTACTGCAATGTGCCTCAGGACATCATCTCTTCACCTGCTGGAATCAGCAATTATCCCACTGAGGGACACTGTGCTGCTATGGCAACAAAGACACCGCAAGCCTCCAGAGAACGCCAACTGCACGGCTAAAATTTATGTTACACAGGCCCATTGCCATTAAAAAGAACCACGGTAGCCAGAGGTGTGAAATATGCTGACTTACCAAGTGGAACTGGCTGGATGTGCTTTGCTCCACGGTCCAGTTTAAAGTCAAGGTACATTGTTGGGGTTCTTGTGTAGATTTTCGACTAAAAAAAAAACCAAAAAAAAATAAAAAGTGAAACAGCGTTAAGACTCAAACGAGCACAGAGCTCAGCATTATTACACATACATAAATCCATAAAAAAGTGTAAATCTTCATGATTGAAAATAAAAGGAATACAGAAAAGATACTTTACACCATTAAATTTGAAGGGTTTAAGCAAGAGGATGTTTTTAATTAACAGGAAGAGTGCAATTCTAATTTAAATGAAGCAAAATCCAAATCTTTACTTCAGGATACAACTCAGAACAGTGTGGACTGTATCCTTCTGCACATGCTGTTCCATCGTATCCAACTTTGTGAAACTCTGGGCTTCCTGAACACACACACAGACACACACACAAGCACATGCATGCGCACACACACCGACACTTCTGAGCCTTCACAGGGCACAGCAGTCCCACCAGGAGCACACAAACACACGTGTGGGGGCAGTGTGCCTAGCCTCCGTTAACCCTGAATACTGCATTAAACGTCTCCTGCCCCCACGTAACCCTGGCAGGGAGATGGGTTTGTGTTTGAAGCATTAAAAGCTACTTCTGCTCAGATCTGTTTCTCATTTCACGGCCAGACTGAGCCCCCCCCAAATAGGACACTCCTTCATTCATGCATTTAAGTGACAAAACGTAGCTAGCAGATTCAAAGGAGGACTTATGGGATTTTCTAAAAAGAACACAGAGAGGCCAGCCAGGGTTTTAACTCTGAAAAAGTTTCCTTTGCATTGCTTGTGTTGGACATGACCACATTCAGAAAATCAAAGACATTACGATGTCTCTGCCTTTGTGGCTTCATTCTCTCTCCTTGACGGTAGTATGAGAATGGTCTCATGCAAGAATAACATCGCACAACTAACACTGGGAATTCAACATGCAAGAACTTGATCAATGAGTTGCAGCTTTACCCTTAAGTACACAAACTTTGACCAGTAAGTTCTCAATTCATGAAGGAAATTTGTCTTTGTGCAACAAACAAACAGCAGGTTTAATGACGAAACAGGATTCAAGCCTCATTTTCCTATAAAACACAAAGGTATAAATTTAAACAAAAGACAAGACTCATTTTCAAAAAACACAAGTACACGCAAATTTGTGGGACTGAAAGATGTTTTTCCCCCCAGATGTTTTCCAATTAAAAGGGCATCCAGTTCTCTGCCAATACTAACCGATGTCTCTCAGTTTAAAATCTCTCATTTACTTTAAAGGAACTGACCTCATCTTTCCTCCAGGGGTTTGTGGAGAAGAGACATTGCCCATTATGCAAATGAAACCTGAACTAATCAGTAACACATTTTAGACATCCCAGCTGCAGAGGCGGTATTAGTGAGCAGAAGGTTTAAGATGTTCTGAGCACCTCCACAAAGGGCCGATGTGAGCAGTCTATAGCATTTACTGTGTTCCCCCACTCTCCTTCAGGGGACTGGGGACAGGGGACCGGGGGACAGGGACTCACCTTGACTCCCAGAGCTTCCCCAGAGATGACAGCCACGGTGACGCCATGCCGGCTGGGTTTGGGGATGTCCCTGCTCTTCAGCTCCTGGTACTGTGGCTCCACCATCTTGTCAGCAGCACTTAGGTTCACCCATAGCTGAAGACCATGAATGGGCTCCTCTGACACGGGCATCTCCGCGTGGACCACCCCACGGCCCGCTGTCATCCACTGGCAGCACAGTGAGGCCCTCATGTTATTTTCACATGTCATGTGGCCTGAGGAATGTCACATGACCACCACATATCACATGATCCCTGGATGTCAAACAGCCTGCTGACAACATGCACCCTATTCAGTATTGCAACCCTACCTCTCAGCATACACGTTCTCCTAAAAAGCTATAGAAAGGAATACATTATAATTAATACATAGCAACTGTACAACTGCTGAGTTACATTAGTAAAACTGTACTAATCTGATAATAAGGAACTTTATGATGCAATAAAGTTCTGCAGCTAAATGCAGTCTGGAGATATATTTTTTTCCCTGGTACTTGATCGCCCAGTGAAAAAATTCCTCTCCTACTCCCTGAGGTAAAAGATCTCAGAGGAGGTTAGTCAGGGTAAGGAACTGAGTGTGACCAGAGTGTTTAACTCAGCTGCCCCCCTCCCCCAAACATTTGCAGCATGCTGTCAAACCACACAGGGCCTCTGTATGTATAAACGAGTAATAGCTCTAGACCAACAATGAAGCTTACAGGAACACCTCATAAAACCACCCTAATCCTGTGACTGGTCATAGGTGAGTTGGGGCATCTCTTTAGTCTGGGTGTCTGCACCCAGCAGAGGGATCCAGGGCTCAGCAGAATGAAGCCTGCTACCCTACAGAAATGGGTCGCATCATCTGCTTAGTGCTACATGTTTTAACCCATTAAAAATGTGGTCTGTTATTGTGTTGCTGACTGGAAATCCTTTGCTTCTGTCGTATTAAAAACAGTTGTGCGTTCTAGTCAGGTGTTACCTGAAGGTCTCCGGCGTACAGTGTCCCACTGTGTCCACAGAAGTCCTCATGTGCAGAAGCTCCCTGTAACAGGTAGGTCACCTGCATGCACATCACAGAACATAAAACACATTGAAAACACATTCAAGCAGTGGGAAAATCATGCTATTCACTGAAACAGAAAACAGAAAAGATTTTGTACACTGCTGTGTATGAATCTTTTATGTTCTTGTCAACAAGTGCATTTTAATCATGTCATGTGCCAATCAATCCCCCCAGCTGCCACACTTCTGGCCCTTCATCACTCATCTCCTTGTCGTTTTGTCTACATCAGTTATACCTAATTACACATATGGCAGACATACCAACACCATATTCACAGGTAGTCACCCAGGACGGAAAGATCACCTTCTAACAATATTCCCAAACTCTTACATATTGTTACAGGAGAAATGTGTCCCACGTGCCGATCTGGTTAGGCTGACTAACGCTGACTTTTTGTGATGAGCAAGTCAGACTTTTAAAGTTAAAAAAATTCAACAAAATAATGCCATCCATCCATCCATCCATTATCTTAACCGCTTATTCCTGGTGAGGGTCGCGGGGAAGCCTGGAGCCCATCCCACAGCACAT
>JABJVR010000063.1:619122-629790 GCA_025773905.1 Chitala chitala
TGTGTGTGTGTGTGTGTGTGTGTGTGTGTGTGTGTGTGTGTGTGTGTGTGTGTGTGTGTGTGTGTGTGTGGGGGGGGATTTTTTCTCTCAATCTAAGATGAAGGTTAAACAGAGGTCAGCTTGACTTGCCACTTGCAAACTCAAAGTGAAGTTGTCTGAAACAATCGCGTGTTGCACAGCTGAAGACGTCTCGCCCCTCTTTCTGCTGCTGCGTGATGTAATGTCCTGTCTCTGGTTTTGGGATGTAGAAGTCCTAAGAAAGCTGATGTGTCACGTACACTTAAACATGCTCTTCTGATTGTGGGCCTAACTCCTGGTGAAGGTACAGTTGAGCAGGACGCCTGTGGACAGGTCTGATTTGTGTTAGTATTGGAGTAGCTTCTTGGCAAGCTTGCTGTTTTCTGGTTGGAGGTGTACAGATGGACAGGAAGCTCATTTGCTGCACACAAGACGTTGGGGAGCTTTGATGGTTCCAAACCCAGTTTCTTGCATACCTTGTCAAACCACAGCAGACTAACCTAAATATGACCAGTGGTATGTATTTTAACTGTGTGTATTTGTGGTCTTCACCCTAGGCTGTCTGGCATCTGCATGTTGACCTGAATATGTGCCGCTCTTGGTTTACACTGTTTTTCTGCAAAGGCCGGAGATGTCGGCAGCCCCCCTCCCCCCTACCTCCTTACCTTTTTATCATCTCGATGTTGAGAGTGATATGGACCTGTGGTTAAGCTACCAACCAAGTGGAAAATGTTGCCGTCTAATTTGACTGGTTTAACATGCTGCTCGGTGTTCAGTGTGAGTGTTTGAGCTGTGTGTGCAGTTATAGCCAAGTAACACATGAGCTCATGACAGCAGCTGTGTTAAACACGGGTTTGGTCTGTGGATTTCCTGTTGGTTTCCAGGTTTGTAAGGGTTAATCAGTGCGTCTTTCTCAGCTGAAGGATGCTGGTGTTAAAATAAGCGTACAGTTGGTAATAAAAACCTTTTACTGACATGTTAAGGTGTGCATGAACACCATGTTAGGGAGGGCGCCTCCTGTTGATGTTTGTTGCTGTTTGGTCATGTCGTCCTCTAGGCCGCCTAACAGTGTGACCTCTGAGCATACAGTTTCTCTCACAACCGGCCTAATGTCTCTTCTGTTGCCAGCAAATGTGTGTTATTTACCAAGTTCTTCACTGGTTAAGTGTTTTACTTGGTGTGTGTGTGTGTGTGTGTACGGTGGGGGTAGTTTCCACTTGTTTCTGTACCTATTTATAAACATCTAAAACGTTTTGGTATTTGGTCAGGGTTCTGTATATGTAGGTCTCTCTGTCTGGAAATAGCATGTCACCTGAGGCAGTGTGAAACCCACTATAAGTTGTGCGCCCTGAAGTTATGTCACCGTAGCGACAGGCCCTGCCTCACTGCAGCGTGAGGCTCAGAGGAAGGCCTGCACACAGGATGTGCTCTAACAGTGCGCTAACCCCAGCGCGGTCACGGAGTGGGCGTGTGGGATCTTGCTCTGACTTACTCTCGGTTCTCACTCAGGAGAAGCCCAATGGCAGGCCTTGGTTTGTTGCGTGGCTCACGGTGTTTCTCGTTGTTAGCGACGCGAGTTTGGTGTCGGTAGTTTGTTCCCATTTCCCCATCGCTGTGACCTCAGAGCGACCTTTGTGACATGGACTTACTCTGAACGTTAGCCCCCTGACCTCAGTCGTGTTGCTGGGTGCCTGCGGTTCAGATTAGCTGTCTGAGAAGCATGTTTGGTTTCAGGTCGTCCTGATGATGGTTTTTGCTCTTTATGGGGTCTGTCGCTGACTGTTCTGGGAAGGTTCTGCAGCACTCACTAGACTGGAGTATCAGCTCAAATTTGCACACCTGTTCTTTTGTCTTGATACACTGTCTTGCTCTTGTGTACTTTGAAAATTTGTAAGACCAAGCCACACAAATTTTAGTTAAATCTTTAAGGTTGTTGTACACTTTGCATGTCTCACCCTAACTGCTCATGCTCAGGTGGCTGTTGAAAGTTAAGTTTGTTTTGTTTTCCTGTTGCTGATGTTTGTCTCTCCCCCCCCCCATTTCAGAATGCTGCCTTCTTGTATGGTCTTGGAATGGTGTACTTCCATTACAACGCCTTTCAGTGGTAAGTACAGTCTGTTGTCACAGCCTGATAGCATGTATGCAGGTATTTTCCAGGTAATGTAAGGTTTTCTGTTATACTGAGGCTGCTGGTTAATTGCCAACAATTTGTTTTTTTTTTTTTTGCCTCTGATTTTTAGTGTATAGTTTAAATAAATAAAAATAAAAAAAAAAAAATGAGGAAGAGATGTCACAGGTCACTGAAGACCAAGTAAAATAAATGTGTTAAAATATTCCCTTTTTGTGTTGGCATCTTTATAGTAAAGGTGTCAGCTTGTGTGTCCTCTGGACACCAGTGTGTCCTGTGCAGCTTTCTAACACACGAGTGCATGTGTCCCTCTGTCTGTGCGTGTCCTCTGGACACCAGCGTGTCCTGTGCAGCTTTGTAATACACGAGTGCATGTGTCCCTCTGTCTGTGCGGGGCCTCTGGACGCCGGTGTGTCCTGTGCAGCTTTGTAACACACGAGCGCATGTGTCCCTCTGTCTGTGCGGGGCCTCTGGACACCGGTGTAATCTGTCTCGCTCTCATGGGCTTTCCAGGGCGATCAAGGCCTTCCAGGAGGTCCTCTATATCGACCCCAGCTTCTCTCGAGCCAAGGAGATTCACCTGCGCCTGGGCCTCATGTTTAAGGTCAACACCGACTACGAATCGAGCCTGAAGGTGCGTCAGCTCCGCCGCATTCTCTGAACGGCTGTAACGGTGCTAGGGAGGGGGGTAACCCTGTCTAGCGACTTGGCCATCTGTTTTTGTCCAGAGTTCGGTGTGAAGCGAAGACATAAGCGGATTTGTAGGGGTGGAGCAGGACGCCTGTGTGTGGCTGTTCTTTGTCAGGGTGCTGTCGCTGTCGTGACGCCTGGCGTTTATACAGATGCTCTCAGTACCGCTGTGTTTACCTGCTGCCTCTGCACGGCTGCCCCAGCACAGTAAATGGAATGACGGAATCTGTTGTGAAGACTGTGTGTTTTGTGTGTACATTGCGTGCTTGACTGTGTAATGACCAGCCTGGTGGCTCGGTGGTTAGGACATCAGGTTCTCACACCAGCCCAGCCGCCACGCATGTCCTTGAGCAAGACACTCAAACACCAGCTCCCCGGGTGCTGCACGTGGCAGCCCACTGCTCCCCCCAGCGGGGTGGGTTAATGCAGAGAACCAGTATCACTGTAAGTCGCTTTGGTCAAAAGTGGGTGCTAAATAGATAAATGTAAATGTGTTACCATGGAGGCGCACGCTCAGGCTTGAGTAAGGCAAAGAAGCAGAGCAGCTGGTAGCTTTACTGTGCTGAGAGGGTGTGCGTGTGTGAGACTTTGCAGGAATCACTCGGCAGTTTTGTGCTTTTGTTATCACCTTTGCTTCAGGTCTGTGTGTGTGTGTGTGTGTGTGTGTGTGTGTACGTACATGGGGACACACTTGCCTGAGTATGCACATCCCTTGGCCATTTGTGGTTTGTGTGTACTACTTGTGGAGGGTGGGGTGTTGTCTACATGCCCGCCCCCCTCTGTGCAGTGTAAGAACATCCACGCTTTAAAAACACACAGCATGTGTAATGTTGTGCCGACTCTGCTGTGAATGCAGTTTCAGTAATGCGGGGGTATCCTTAGCCAACCCATCTCTCTCCCCCCCCCCCCGCCTGCGCGGGCTGTTTCCCAGTCATCCATCATGAGCCAGATGTTCCCGGTTTAGTGAGGACGGCAGAGCTGATAGCTTTTCTCTCCTCCCTGGCTGCTGTATTGGATCTTTGGATAACTGGCGCGTTTGTCCGTCCTGGGTCTTCACAATGCTGTCTGTAATGGCTCGGCGACACCTTTTCCTGCAAATTTTTGTATTTTATTTTTTGTTCCTGTGCCTGACTGGCTTGACCTCTCCCCTCCCTGTGTGCTCAGAGGTGCTATGGCGGGCGAGGGTCCTGAATTGCTGTTAGACAGTCAGTCTTCCTCAGTGGCAGTGTTGCCTGCACGCGCCCGGCCGTCTGAACTGTAACGGGCGAATGCCGAGGTAGGGAGCTGACGATGTCGCTGCAGCGCGTGCTCTCTGCCGCGCCAGGGGCGGTGCCGTGCCTCGTTTTGGTAGGGTAGCATTTGATCCTTTACGTCTGAGGTTGAACGCAAAGGGTTATTTTTTTTCTGTTCCTGTTAATTTGCCTTGATCACCTGTTTGATATGATGGAGCTTGCTCTTTGGCTGAGGTTTATTTCTTTCGGGGGCAGGGGATGTCATTTTGAGGAGACGTAGATTTCAGGGTTTATATTTGCCCTCCTTTATTACGCGCTTCCGTTTGTTTAGGTTCAGCTGTGATGTTCAGTACACTACTTGCTAACATGACTTCAGCTACTCCTTTGCGGTGTGTGCGGTCGATTCAGGATTGCTAAAAGCAAGGTGCTCGTGTTTTGTTGCTAGGTAATGGGGGGAGGGAGGTGTCACTGCAGACTGGTATGTTGAATTGCCGTGTGTGAGGTGGGTTACTGTGGAAGGTGCTGGAATGCGGTATCTCCATGTGACATGACTGCCTGCTGTCTGGACGCTTCGGTTGTGGGGAGGAGAGGTTGTCTGTTCTGAATTGCTCTTGGAGGGTCTTATGATCCCAGGAGATCGAGTGCTCCGTATGTAAACATGGGTTCCGTATGTAAACAGATGTGATGCGTTGGGCATATGCTGGCAATGGTGTGTGTGTGTGTGTGTGTGTGTGTGTGGTGTGCTCATGTTCACCTTTTATAATTTGTTTTATTCTTCAGAAATGATTAATTTGTTCACTCTGTCTCTGCCATGTTTTGAAGTGCAAATGAAATTTTTTTTTTTTTTTTTTTTAAGTCCAGATTGTGGGTCTGTTAACCTGTTAACGACTGTTAGTTTTGGAGCTCACTTGAGTGGGACTGCCACACACACACACACACACGCGCACGCGCACACACACGGCTGTTTTATCCAGTTGAGAGGCCTGGCTAATTCTATGCCCTTTGATCTGTAAACCTCCTTCATCGATTCTTTCAGTATGGACTCTATTTGGTGTAGACCTCCAGTTTTATTCTGTCTTATAATTAATCTCTTCATGATAGTTGCTCCAAATCAGATTTTGCATTTAAGGGGACTAAATTCAGTAAGCAATGGTAGGATTTGGTGTCACACCCTGATTAGTAAAACGCCTGCTAATTAGCTAATGTGTAATTATAACAAAATCTGTCTACTCTTGTTTTGCTGACATATTTCAGAGGGAGTGCTGTCACTCAAAGATACAACCGATATTTTCCTGCCCATATGTACAAAGAGGTTTCCTTCTGAAAGTGTTGCTTGTTCTTGTATAGGTTTGTTCTCTCAGCAGGTCTCAGTCAAGGTTAAGAGATGCTGGGCTCTGTGCACACAGGTGATGAGGTGACAGGTCCCTTGGACTGCTCGCTGTGCTCAGTTACAATGTTGACTGGCTTTTCTGTACTGTTGGCTAATATGAGGTCACTCTGTTCAGCTTCAGAGTGTAAACGTTGAGAACGTGCAAATGCTGAACTCTTTCTCCTATCTACAGCACTTCCAGCTGGCTCTGATTGACTCAAACCCCTGCACTTTGTCCAAAGCTGAAGGTAAGAACTGCCTTTTGTTGAAACCTTTTCCTGTGCGAATTTCAGGGTGTTAAGAAAAGAGCAGTGTTCAGGTAAAGTGGCGCTTTGAGTGGGCGAGAGAGGATGATGTGTCTTCGCTCCAGTTTATTTTTCATTTTCCTCGCATTTCGTATCTGCTGGAGGCTCTGGTTGTCTAGGAAACCGCGACACCCGCGCATGTGCGAGCTCGCAATCGGGGCTTGAGGCGCAGGACGCGGCGGATGGGCCGGCCAATCTTCTCCTCGGCGCAGAGCCGTGTTTGCCACAGTTTTCAGAGAGCTGCGTGTTTTCCAGTAACGAGCGGCCTGCCGGAGGAGCGATCGCTCTGCTTTTAACGAGCTCTCCTCAGTATTCAGGAGGAGCCACATTTATGCCTGCTGCCCAGGGAAAGAGAGCACTTCACTGTAACCTGTCCCTTAATGCGTTTTTTTTTTTTTTTTTTCTCTCTCTCTCTCTCTGCAGTTCAGTTTCACATCGCTCATTTATACGAAATCCAGGTACGTTGAGTATTTTTCCTCTTACTGTTTTGCTAATTTTCACTGTGGACTTGTTCATGATGGTGTTTGGCCTAGATGCAGATGTTTATGTTGCTGTGTTATGGTCGGAGTAGCCGAAGCTGTCCATGTCTGTGAGGGCCACTTCAGAAGAACGCACTTTGCTTCCAGGCGTAATCGCTGCAATGGGGTGTTAAGCTCCTACAAATAAAAATTGCACTGTGGCTGTGTAAGCAGTCTGTTCTTTGTTTTTTTTTTTTTTCTCTTCCCCTCCCTTTCCTCAGGATGGTTTCGAGAATAACTTCTCCAGCAGTTTTGAGCTTGTGTTTAACATGACTGAACCCCAGCTAGTGTCGGTTTGCGGGGGCGCGGTGCTAGTCTGACCTGCCTTTGTGGGGCTTTAGACCTAGACAGCTTTCATTTACAGCTGTGTTCTGGATCAGTACTGAGGCAAGGGTTACGTTTGGATGTAAACTGTTCTTGCAGGCCCTCGGTACAAAAGGCGGTCTCAGCAGTTTAATGTGACGGTGGTTATTCCACCTGCAGCCAGGGGGTGGTGTACCCCCCATGTCGATGTATTTCCACCAGCCATAGGCCCTTGCCCCCATGATCAGGCTGTCCCAGCTTCTGTATCGCCTACTTTGTCCAAACAGAGTGCCTACCTTATCACTGCAGCAGAGCCAGGTTTGTCTGTAGCTTCTTTTGATAAATATTTATGGTTCTGTCTCCCTGAGAGAGAGAGAGAGACTGCTTTAAGGCCCTTGGGTGTTTAATTTAGTTCTGTCCTGTTGACACCTTCCCATGTACATCATCTTGTGCGGTCCCTATTTCAGATCTTTTACTGCTGTCTTGCTCACTCGGACCGGCCTGTAGCAGGCCGTGCTATTGTGACGCTGTCTTTGTGGTCCACACTGTGGACTCAGAACACTCACAGTAACAAGTGTATACGTCTCACCCAGGCAGACCTGGTTCTAAAAAAGCTCGTTCTGTCTGCCTTCCCTTCGAGGATAGAAAATGCTGTGTTGCCTGGTTTCCCTCAAACCCAGCTGACTGAAATCTGATTTTTGGGGGCGGGGGGCTACATTGTGGATTTACGCCTGAAGGAGCATCTTATTGTGTGCATGACAGAAGCCCCAAAGATGGGGGATGAAAGCGGTTTGTAGATTTGAAGTTGTAGAGGGACACCCCTCCCCCTGCGTCCCTCTCACCATACCACCAAACCTTCGCTCTCCTCTCACCCTCGTCTCCGCAGAAGAAGTACCGCGCTGCGAAGGAGGCATACGAAAGTCTTCTGCAAACGGAGAACCTTCCTGCACAGGTGAAGGCTGTCACCCTCCAACAGCTAGGTAAGCTGGGCGTCTCGCACTGAACTCAGTGGGAAGTGCTCACCGAGGTCCCTACGGGTGGTGGTGTCGCTTGCCTTGAGGTGCTTGCAGAGAGCCGTGTCTTGTGTGTGGTGTTAGGGAGCGTGGCCCTCCTACAGAAAGGGTGCGAGCACCCGCTTCATTCTGGGAGTGTTGTCTTACTGTTGCACGAGAAAGTGTGGGGTTCTCTTTTTGTGATGCGTGTGTCCGTGGAAACCTTTGCTTGTGGTCGTCTTGCTGTGGTGCCCCTGTGTCGTCACATTTTTTCTGATGGAAACGCCTTATTGTGCACATGTCCGTATAATTTTTTGCATGAGGATGCAAGAATCCGGTGAGAAATTTGCTAAGCTTTATGGTGCACAGGCAGCTATCCCATCATAAAACCTCGTTCGGTGGAGCTGGTTTTAGTAACTGTTTTGTCTCCCGTTTGTGACTGTTCTCCAGGCTGGATGCACCACACGGTAGACCAGCTTGGGGACAAAGCCAGTAACGACAGCTACGCCATCCAGTGTCTGCAGAAGTCTCTGGAGGCTGATCCCAACTCAGGCCAGTCCTGGTACTTCCTGGGCAGGTAAGGTTAGCACTGCTGCTTGAAGAAAGTTCCACTGTGGGTCTCCAGTTTTGTTTTGTAACCATAAAAAATTAATACACGACTCTCCTTTGATGCACTGGTAGGGGGGGAGTCAGGTTCAGATACCTGTCTCTGTTTACGCCTACCTGTCACTTGTCACTGGTCTTTAAAGCCCGTAAAAGCCAGGTGGATGGCAGTTATGCAGGACTACGTTTGAGTCCGCCGTTTGTGTATGGAGGTTTTACTGAGCATGCCTATGGAAGAGTTTCCTGTAGGTTGACATTCTTGGTGTCCCATGCTAGGTGCTACTCGAGTATTGGGAAGGTCCAGGACGCCTTCATCTCCTACCGACAGTCCATTGACAAATCGGAGGCGAGTGCGGACACGTGGTGTTCTATAGGGTGAGTGGCCTTGAGATCCTTATCCGCTTCCTTCAGTGAACGTTTGGACATACAGGATGACCTTCTGCAGGTCTCTGTGGTGGGACGGTGCGGGGGTCTTTAAATGTGTGTTCTGAATTACTGCGTGCTCCTCTGACCCCTGCTGTTTTGTGGACTCTTGGTTAATCAGGGAAGAGAGGCAGTTGTACACCTGTTGCAGGGTTTTCTTGCGCAGTAGCGCTTAAAGGGCTTCCTGACATATCCCTTGTTTGGTGCTCCTTTAGCGTGTTGTATCAGCAGCAGAACCAGCCCATGGACGCCCTGCAGGCCTACATCTGCGCTGTGCAGCTGGACCACGGCCACGCTGCCGCATGGATGGACCTGGGCACCCTCTACGAGTCCTGCAACCAGCCCCAGGATGCCATTAAGTGTTACATTAATGCCACGCGGAGTAAGGGCTGCAGCAACAGCGCCGCTCTGCTGGCCAGGATCAAATGCCTACAGGTACGTTCTTAATTTCTATTGCCGGCCCGGTCATAGGTTTTCGCCGCCGCTTCCTGTGTCTCGGAGTTGTAATTTGAGCGCAGCAGCTTAGTGCTGGCTGTCAGGAGTGTGTGGCATGTTCTGGTGACGGGTCCGGGGTGGAGCAGGTGTTTCTCAGCTCACCTAGGTGGTGCCGTCAGTGCTGAGGAGTGTTTTCGCTCTGAGACAGGTGAAGTCTCCACCCACCCTGGGATCCTCACCCACCCTGAGTTCACATGTCCTTCCATTTCTGATATCTTTCTGTTGTAACACTTGAATGACTAATGAGGATGTTAGTGTGTGTCTGAGTGTGCGTGCGTGTGGGAACATCTTTCACCAGTAAATGTTCATGAATTCATGGTGTGGAAACAAGCCCCCCCCCCCCCCAAAGTTAATCGCTGTTACTCATATAATACGTATGGTACAGTCACAAACCTCTGAAAGTTTCGTAGAACGTAGCACGTAATGTGTGTGTGTGTGTGTGCGCGCGCGTGTGCATGCATGCATGCATGCGTGTGTGCGTGAGAACTTGAGCAGAGCTGGTGCAATGCCAGTTTTTGTTTTGTAGAGCAGTTTTAAATGTGTTTTTACGCAATTTTTCCTAGGCTCAGTTGTGTAACCTCCATCAGAGTAGTCTTCAGAGTAAAAGTAAAATGCTTCCTAGTATTGAGGAGGCGTGGAGCCTACCAATCCCAGCAGAGCTAACGTCCAGACAGGGCGCCCTGAGCACGGTCCAGCAGGTGAGAGAGAGACAGCCCGTCGTGCCAGAGACCCCCCGCGAAGGGCCACCCTCACTAATCACTCACACCAGTGACCTCTTCCTCCTCCCTCCGTCAGTAAAACACTCAAAACATGCGTCCGGAGAACAGGAGAATTGGCGATGCAAATGAGAACCACGACCTTAATCCTTCTGCGTTTCTCCTAAAACACGAGAGCGAGCGCTAGGCTAATGCCAGTTGTTTGACTGACAGAATGATCACTGAAGGTGCTGGTTAGTGATTATGGCCCGTTCCTCTTCCTCCTGTTGTTGTTGAAAAGAGGCAGTCTGATTGCGATGTGAGCAAACGTTTTGCACACACCGGCGCAGATGTGTGCCCTAATGCAGCTGCCCGTCATAGCGTAGCGTTCCTTCAGCGTGCTGCTGTGGGCATCATTTCACTTTTGCGGTCATCACTCCAGCATCGTTTTCCAAGTGGGTTGTGCGCGTGTGCACAGTTCCTTTCGTTAGCCGTTTCGGAAAGGATGTACGTGTGTGGAGTTGTCATGGGATGGTTGAGATGGTTGTGTTTAAGGTTTGACTGCTTTAAATTTTATTATTTCCCCCTCGGGGTGGGGACAACATGGGTGTCCCCCCCCCCCCACTGCCACAATAGATTTTTCGGTTTCTGTCGAAGCGGTTTTGATAATACTTGTGCAATTTTAAGTGCAATATATACACGTTCGATGTTGGCATTTGGTGTGTGATTTGTTAGTCTAGGCAGTGTCTTCAACACTCAACACATTCCTTGTGGGGTGTTTTTTTTTTTTTTTTTTTTTTTTTTTTTTTTTTTTTTTTTTTTTTGTTGGTTTTTATAAAAATTTTTAAAAAATAAAAAAAAAAGATTTTAACAAAGGGAAAAGTAGGTCAGAAAAGG
>JABJVR010000063.1:638714-655876 GCA_025773905.1 Chitala chitala
GAGGTACATCAGATCTGTAACACAGCTACAGGATAGTGAGGTACATCAGATCTGTGACGCAGCTACAGGATAGTGAGGTACATCAGATCTGTAACACAGCTACAGGATAGTGAGGTACATCAGATCTGTGACGCAGCTACAGGATAGTGAGATAGATCTGATGCAGCACCTCTGAGTGTCAAGTGTACAGCCGTCACACATAAATTACATTTAAATACAATTTTCAAGTCAGTGTTATTTTAAATAGTGATTTTGAATAATTTCTGTAAGATGTAATTTTATCCAATTGTAAAGTGTGACATTAGACTTTTTAAACATAAAATCAAGATATGTAAATCATAAATTACACATTCGTTAAATGAGTGTAAAGTAACTAAAGGTCTGAATATTTCTAGAAGAAACAGAATATTTTCATTTCTGTCCAGGATTTAAGCTGTGAATGCCTACAGATGCCCAGGCGATTAGGAACAGAATGCTGTACTGCTGATCAGGTTTCCTTTAGAATGATTTGTACAGCTGGGTCCAGGAAATCAGGGTTTGCTGTCCAGAAATGAAAGCTAGATCCATTTTGACGGTACACTGAGCCTGTAGTTCATTGGACAGTTTCAGCAGCTCCGCCTTCACATGGGTAAAGGCTGAGAATGTATGCACATCTGCTGGATTCAATATTACTGAAATGTCATCACAGTGAAAATTCAGCCTTTTATTTTACCATTAGAGTTCCCCCCACTCCATCTGTCAGGGTCAAAGGTTACATAATCAGCACTCATCACAAAAGGCTGCCAGCGTTTTTTGTACATGACTGAATGCCGCCCAGTGCATTATGCAGCACTACTGTTAGGAATGATGGTAATATCTGCATGATGCTGAGGAATTTTCCAGAAGATTCTCGGGTGTAGTCTCATATTCTGGCAAGACTGCAGGTGGTGACGGGGAGTCATCAGACCATCTGGGCGCAGGGGTCCTGCATGTGGCCACACATGGAAAGTTAGGCTGCTTCTCTGCGTGTGCTTCAGGTGCGATCCCTCCTCTGGTAGTGAGGCAGACCTTCATGGGAGGTAAACGCTAAAGACATTAATTCCTGATTACTGAAACTATGCACAACTCAGTGCTTGCTGGAACTCTTAATCAGAATTGCTTTTTTTTTTTTTTTAAGTGTCCGCATGTGTTGGGGAAATTCATGTGATTTGGTAAGTAACTCGTTCTATGTCCGTCCAGAAAAGATAAGAACTTGTTTCTCCCCAGGTCGGGGTCAGTTGCAGGGCATGTCAGACCAGAACTCCACAAAAGTACAGTTTATGCTGAACTTTTTCATTTCTGGAGAAAACACCCACAGAGAGTGGCCTGTCAGGAGTAAACAGCCAAGCATTTTGAAGAAGCGAAACAGCCAGACCCAGAGAGCTAGATGAAAATAAACCAACTGTGACATCATGGCCTGGCCTGCCCTGGCCTTCCCTGTTACTCCACAGATGAAGACTGACTTTGTCGCGCCAGGCGGCGGCCGTTGCTCTGACCTTCAGCTAGGCTTCTGATAATCACATGTGGACATCATCACGCTTTTCAGTACCTCCAGGTCCTTCTTAAATCATGTCACAGTCAAAAACCTAGTGTTCTGAGACAGATGCAGCAGTATGTGGATGCCAGGTAGTGACCACCACCCTGTCAAACACCACATTACAGGTTTTCCAGAGCTGTTTGAGAATATGTGAAACTGTCATACTTCCACACAATAAAACATGAACTTGGGTGAGTATTTACATACAATTTTTATGAAAGAGCGTAAATGAGGAGAAAACCATGACAGTGCACTTTCAGACATGAAGACAGCACAAAGCCAGGTGTACGTCATCTCTGAACCATGAGAGAGACAAGCTCCGCACCGTGGCTCATCCCAACAACGGCTGAGCCAAAGCCACATAATGCTGTGTTCTGATTTCCCGAACAGTGAGTCAGGCTGTAAAAACAGGGGCTCTTTGGGGGGTGGAAATAGGCACACAATGGTCACGGAAAGCCATCTTGAGCCCCCCTGAGTACTCCTGTGGAACCTCTGTACATCTGGCACCTTAATTATTATGTAGATCTTAACAGGACATTTCAGTGTTTGTCACCAAGATGCTGTTCTTTTGTGAAATGTCAGTATCTGGTGCTATACCCTTTCAGTGATGCATTTTGAATTTGTCCTATTAAGATTTATTCCATTAAGATGAAACCTCAGTCTTTAGAAAAACAAACTCTTCAGTAAGCAGTTTTGTAAACTATGTAGGTATCTGGTGGTAGGTACATGTAATGGATGTGATAGTTCTGCTGTGTGAATCTGAAAGTGAGGATAAGAACAAAGTTATTCCCTCAAGCAGGAGACTGGGACCTTGAGCTCAGCGGGCTAATCGTCTTGTCTGGTAACTTTGTGAGTTTGAGCCCCGGTTGCTCCCCTGTGACATATGCACTTGTTTATATATGTCCATTTTCAGTAAAATCACAAACAATAATCAATGAAAGGTGACATGTTTATGCATTAGTAATTAATACCTGTCCTGGGATTATAGGCAGAAGCCAGCACAAACACAGCAGTGTGCAAACCACACACACGTGTACTCAGGGCTGGGGGCCAGACTCAGAACTGGTACCTACATGCTGATCTATCCTGACACTGTACTGCAAGGGCCATCCAGGTGTGATCGGACATCCCAAACCGGACTGCTCAAAACAAGGCAAAAGAAAACAAGGTGAAACACAACAAAACAAAACAAAGCAAAAAAGTCAGAGAAAACAGCACCGGAGGAGGATGTCTGGAACATCTCTCCCAGCTTACATTGCCAGTGCTCAGCAGGTCCATAAAGTCACTTACCTTTATTTTCATTTTCACAGTGTGTTTTTTTTCCTTCTATTTACCAGGATGTGACCTCACTTCTGGACACAAGTGTTGCTGTGTGCCAGTTTGAGTGGGCTCTGTGTGCATCTGAGGGGCGTAGTCCAGGTCAGACCAGGGCAGAGCTGTGAGCAGTACAGTTCTTCCAGAATACACCTGTGGTAAACCACTATACACATACATATATGGTTTCAAGAGCATATTTATATGTGTGTGCAAATGCATGTTTATGCTGTCTGTGTACCTGGAGACCAGTAAGATTATCTCACTTTCATGCACCAAAACTGGGTGAGCCATTTCCTAAATGCAGTGACCTTACACCAACCAGGCTTTGTGTCACATACTCATAATCCAGGGCACATGTCGGTGTACATGCCTATGTGCATGTCCTTGTATGTTTGTGTACATATGTGCACACCTGTACATTCACACATGCACAGCTACACGCATGTCCCTATCTACACATCCACACACGTCCCTATCCACACATCCACACACATGCACATCCACACACATGTCCCTATGCACACATCCACACACATGCACATATGTCCCTAACCACAAATCCACACACATGCACATCCACACACATGCATGTCCACACACGCCCATATCCACACATCCACACACATAAACATCCGCACATCCACACATTAACATCTCATTTCCATCCTTCTCTCTCACAAAAGCAGCCAGCACTAATTTTTGTGCTGTAGGATAAATTACTAGTTTGAAATGTGCTGGCAATAAAACCCAGCAATGTGGATAATTACACTGTGACAAATGTATCAAGGTAGAATGTTTAGAAAAACGGAAAAGATGGAAGCTCAGCTAAAAGTGGCATTTTGGCAAGATGTTGGAGATGTTTGACCGCTGTTGAAGTGATTTAATATGAAGCCAGGGGTTTATCCTTGTAGTCAGTAACAGTGAATATTCACGCTGTACCCATAAGGTGTAGGATCTACATGAGGTCTGCCCCTTTGGTGCTGGAGAACGGACAAGTTTTTAAAGAGTAGAATAGGAGTGGAACCCGAAAATGCAGTTTGGTCTAATCATTTGTACCTTTTCTGAAAATAATACTACATCCCAGCTGAAGCAGTGTCAAGCTTTCAGCAACTTAGGGAGAAAATAATTACCCACAAAGTCTCTAATACGAAACAGAACGTGAAGTAATTGTCCTAGCAAGAAGCGGTAGAAAGGTCCTGCTGAGAGGAGGGTCAGGAACGTGACCAAGCACGTTAGCCAGTTACCTGCATCACGTTGATGTACCGCAACAGGAGCACGGTTCATTTAAAGATGACCACAAACTCCGGCAAAGCACTGAACATTTCGGCTCAAAGGCAACTGAGGTACAGCACAAATGGAAGAAAACTGGGACAGGACACAAAAGGCCAGTCCAAAGTGCTCCTCCCTGACTAAGGCAGAAAAGTGGTTTTCAGTTCCCAGATCTATGGCCACGTTGTACCAACACTAAACAGAACTCAATAAAGTGTGACATAATTTTCAAACCTAGTCCAGGAAGAGAACTTTCTGGATAGTCAGGTGGGCACCTGCTCTGTCTCTTCACTTAACAGCTGGTGTAACGGCCGTCACTACACGTGCGAATGGTTACCCGTCTTTCCTTTTATAAATGCATTTCACACTAGGAGAGAGGCTCCGTAAAAATCTGAGACATCTCTCTTAGGGTCTTTTTCCTTGTTCCTTGGCATTCGTACTTTCTCACTTCATGTCTGATCTTTGAAAGGCGAGAGGTAGGAAGTGAAATCTGAGCTGTAAACCTTCAAGGATGAACATGTGTGTCAAGCGTTAGCAAATCGCCCCGTCCACCTGAGTTGTAACGTTCTGTGTTCCCTAGGCTTTCCACCATCATTTACATTAATAAATGACAGCGTGTGTTTTGTAAAATAGCTAATGTTTCAGTATAATGATCTAAGAGATAAGAAGTACATCTCCCAGTGTGAAATGGCAGATGTGTCTTTGCAGAAGCCGGTGTGCTTTTCTGACTCACCCCCTATCAGCGGTTCAGCATGTCCACTGTGACGCAGCAATGGAGTTTGTGCTGATTTGTGAAGCGCAAGGAACACAAAAAAAGACTAGACCACATCTTCAAACTAACATCTTGCCTGTGGGAAGAGACTCGTATGTCATCAATAAACTTTAAACTCCATGCTATGTCCCAACTAGACCAGGGTCCTACTTTGCAAATATGGTAATAATGAGTTAAAACTAATTGTTTTAGTAGTCCTGGTGAGAACTGGAGCAGATTTTCTAAAGAGTTTGTCTGTTGTGGTGTAATATGTAATAGCTGTTAGAACTGTGGTAGTGTTTCGGAAAATCTTAAAATCACTTCGCTACAGACAGGAGACTGGAAGTGTTGCAAACTGCAGAAGATTTTGCGTCTGCAGGTTCTTGTCTCCCGTTGCGATCGCGTGCCGTCGGACAGCAGCCGGATTAGCTGAGCATCTTGGACCGGCAGAATGTTCTGTATCTTCAGCATGAATTTATTTACTCAAACTTTTTTTTCCCTTCCCCATAATGACGTTGAGGCGCAAACGTCCAGCAGTGACAACGATTTTCATTTCCGAGAAGTTGATAACGAAATGTTAGGATGCGTCATATTTGTCATTTTACTTTATTTAGCAAAAAAAAAAAAAAAAGTCATTCTCAGGCGCTCAGTGAGATCGGGTGCTTAATGTTGTCTTTCCTTTGCCCGGTTGGTGCTTTTTTCTGCTTGGTAGAGGGCACCAAGGCTCAGCTTTTCCTCACATTTCTTGGAATTGCTCCAGCAGTGGAGAGAAAGGGGAAGGGATCGCCGTCACTTTTTCGCGCTTGGAGACGTATATAAGTTCTCTCACTCCCACAACCAGCTGCTGTGCTCCTGGGAGGAGGACCTAGCGACACTATTCCCGGAGAAGAGCGATGATCCATAACCATAAATTATAAGAAAACAGTTCTACTGTCAGACTATTTTAACAGTAAAAGAGAACCGATTTCAGCTTGGAATGCTTGATCGACTTTTTAAAATTATTTACAGTGAGAATGTATTTATCTTTATCAAAGGTGGACATAATTATTGAAAAACCTCGGTCATCATAACTTTTGTGTGACGTCGTAAAGTATTAAATGTTTTATTTTTGTACTCTGGGGAGAATAATCTGAGCGGCAACTGATTTATTTAGCGGAATTCCTTCTCAGAAATTATTTTAAAGAATATTATCGTTTTGTTTTTCTATTATTTTTCTGGAAGTTGATTGTTATGAACCAGTGTTTGCATACGCACGTGACATTTTAATTACTAAGGAGCGATGTATAAAAAAATTGGAATTATAGTCTGAGGTCACCAAAGGCTGGAGTTTCTGCACCTGGACTTTCTTTTGCTGCAAGTTTTTTTTTTCTCTTTTTTTGAGGAGGCTTTAATATGACGCGAACGCTTATCCTAAGTGCGTGTCTGCTATTTTATATCCTGCGCAGAGCTGGCGCTGCTTCTGAGCAGGATCCAGCTAACCGGCGGGTGCACGTCAGACTGGTGCGCGCCCCTGGCGTCAAACCTGACACCGTGCGCTTAGACGCAATGAGTGTCAGAGGCACGCACGGAAATGGTGATTCCGTATCTACCTCTGTCTCCTCGGGGAACGTCAGGAAACGCAAAGCAATGCAGGGGGATCAGAGTTCAGGATCGAGTAAGGTGTTGAACAGCAGGTTTCAGGGTGTTTCAGGACAGACACAGAAGAGGACCCTAGGTGACATGCTGCAAGATGACAGCGTATCCAGACTGGCCCGAACGCCAAGCAGGGCTGGCTCCCCCAACCTTCTGGCGAGCTTTGCGGGAAAAAATCGCCTGCTTGTCATCTCCGCCCCCCACGAGTCCGACGGCTACTACCGGCTGATGATGAGTCTGCTGAAGCCAGAAGTGTACTGTGACCTGGCCGAGCGGCACGTGCAGCAGATCGTGTTGTTCCACCAGGAAGGCGAGCTGGGAGGCAAAGTGCGACGCATCACCACTGAGGGCAAGATCCTGGAGGAGCCACTGGACACGGCACTTATCCCCAGGCTCATGAACGTCCTCAAGCTGGAGAAGGGCAAGTTTGGCATGGTGCTACTGAGGAAGACGCTGCAGGTGGAGGAGCGCTACCCGTACCCAGTGCGCTTGGAGGCCATGTATGAGGTGATTGACCAAACTCCCATGCGTAAGTTAGAGAAAGCCAGGCAGAAGGGCTTTATGCAGAAATGCAAGGGAGCTGGCGTGGAGGGACAGGTTGTGGCAGGGGGAGAGTCAGGGGCCTCCGGTTCTGACGCTCAGGTAGGCTCACCTGCGGAGAAGATGTTAGAGAAGAAGTTACGGAAGCCATTAAGGAGGCCTACAACCACCAGGAGAATTACAACCACCAGACCAACTACGACCACCAGGCCACCTCCAACTACCACAACTGCCAGGCCAACTACAACCACCAGGCGAACTACAACCACCAGGCCAACTACGACCACCAGGCCAACTACAACCACCACAACTGCCAGGCCAACTACAACCACCAAGCGAACTACAACCACCACGACCACCAGGCCAACTACAACCACCACAACAACAACCACATGGTTTACCACAACCACACAGCCAACAACTACTAGCCGTTTCACACGTGCCACAACCACCACGACCACTACAAACCCTCCCAACACCCTAAATATTATGAAAGCCCAGAACACAGCCTTCTGGTTGCCTGGTCCCCAACCTACAATGGATTATTATTATCCACCAACAAAGGAACGCCGTAGGGGGAAGCACAATTCCAGAGTGACACAACATCCCTCTTCAAATGCCGACTATGACAAGGCCTCTGCAGGCAGGTACGGAGACAACCGCACGGACAAGGAGGACAGCGACCGCCAACAGGTTGATATTGCCTCAACGGACCACAAGCCGACCAAGTCCAAGAAAAGGAACAGCATGAAAGTGCTGAACAACGAGTACGACAACAAGCTGGACGGGAGGCCCACCACCGGTGACATGGAGGAGACGGAGGTCATGCCCAGCAAGAAGGGGAGAGCCAGGAACGACAAGACAGGGAGGAAACGGAAGAAGGGGGAGAAAGGGGAGCGGTCAGGCAAGAGGGACAAGTTGGACAAGAGGCTGAATGGAGGCCGGGAGGGAAAGGAAGAGTATCGCAACAGGAAGCTTGGCAAGAGCATCCCAAAGAGCCAGGAGAAAGAGGAGTTCCAGAAGCCCACAAAGAAGCCAGCACCGCCCAGGGGATCCTTATCGTCCTTCCTGAGCTACTTTGAGAGTCGACGAAGGCTCATTGTGAGTACAGCAAGACCTTTTGCAGCAGGGGTTAGGCGAACATGATCACGTTAAGCATGCGTGTTTATGTTCTCAGGCATGTGCTGACAGTGTGGACTCCGTGATGTCTGTGAAATTTAGTGAGCCTAGACTAAGTATCGAAAAAATTTTCCTGGTAGTTCAGTTAATTTACTTGATGAATGGCTATATTTGCAGATTGCATTTCTTTTATCTGTGATCACGAGTAGTTTTACATCTCCTTGGGAGACATGTGTCCGATTCAGCTGTTTTCAGTTTGTTAAAAAGAATAGTAGGTCTTTGATTCATTCCTCCTGAAGAGGTTTATTTTTTTCAATGCCTGTCTCTGTGCCCTTTTTATAGTGAATTTTTATGCCTTGCAGATGTGGGGCAGTTATTTTTGTGCATTTAAACTCTGTCTACGTAGCAAATGTGCCAGGAGTTATATTGAAATAAAAGCGACTATGGAAAAATATACCACAATACAGCGAACAGTCACATTTCCGTTAGTGAGACGTAAAGCAGAGAGCAGATTGTCAAGCCATTTAGTTAACAACTGTATGTTCACAACAGGTTGTGTGTTTGTCTTTTACCTTCCTCTGTGTTCACAGCAGCTCTCTGGTTATCCAAAGACATGTTGGGGATAACATGTTGTTACTGGATCTATGGAGTCCTCAGTGAAGGAGTCTTTATCGAAAATTGATTTTTAAATTGCTGTAACGCTCAAAATGCATGCTTGAGTTGACTTCACATGTCAACCACTTTCCTACACTCCATCCCACATTATCTTCAGGTGATCACGACCCCCCATGAAGAAGACAAAATGTACACCCAGCAGCGTGATGAGTACTTGGAGCACGTGTGTGAGATGGCGGTCCGTAAGGTCTCCATCGTCACCATTTTCGGCACCCTGATCAACAGCACCATGAAGATCGACCACTACCAGCTGGGTAACGGTCTCCTCTCTGCTCTGTGTCAGCAACGTGTCCTGAACTCACCGGCACCGTCTGCCTTGCATGTTTTGTTGTATTATGTGCCCTGCTGGGATCTGTTTGCAACCTGCTGCTCATGAGATCACTGCTATATGTGATGTCTAGGTTCTCTTTTGTATAAAGTAATTAACATAAAATTGACTTTATTTTGTCACCTGGATCATGGATCAATGTGTTACTTTCTGGTACAGTTCCCAGTTAACATTCCCATCACTACCGTATTCTAAGAATGAGGTTTCTTGCCTGTTACAGGTGACAGTATACCTGTAAACCTTAATTTGTGCATTTAGCTGTTTAAAAACAATTTTTTAAGAACTCTTTTCCTTTGAGCCCACAAACTGTAATCCTGTGCTTCAGCTGAACACACCTGTGTGAAATTGACAGTGTGTGGTTTGAATGGGAGCTGATAGCACTTTTGAATTGTGTTTGAGGTATTTACTCTTATCAAATTAAGACCAGCCCTCAAATCCCATTTCTCCTATCACAGATTTAGCATTGCAGTCTGATGGTGAGGCTCTCTGATGTGTCTCAGGCTTGTGATATCCTGCATACCGTTGTAGGTATTTCTTCAACTTTGCAGTTCAGGACTGACAAGTTTCCTTCCTGTTCTGGTGAACATCAAAGCCGGTGTGATGTATCGTACTGTGAGGTTACATCCTGTGAAGTGTTTGGTTTGCAAAACAAGATGCTGAGTTTTCCATGAGGAACCCTTCTTATCTTCTGAGTTCCATAGATAACCAGTGTGCGTCAGAGTATGTCCTGATGTGTTTGTGGAATTTGGAAGTGTTCCACAATGTCTAAATCAGATGGATCCTGCTCATCTCTTCCTCTCTGTTCAAATTCTGAACTTCATGAGGAGTAATGGATTATTAGAGGGGAGCAAAGGCTAAGGTGGCTTTGTTGGTCCACAGAGAGAGAAGTGCTTTAGATTGTCCATGTCAATCTCTGACTATCTGCTCTGTGTTGTGTAGGAACGAGAACCCAAAAAGGAACTGATTTGATTGAGTGCTACCCTCGGTCTGCAATACTGCGGACTTGATCCTGCTGTCCAACTTTTGCAAATATCATAACATGTATGTAAGTGTTGTTCTCTCAAATCTGGCATACTGAATTGGAAACAGAGAAAACAACATGGTTGGGAAGTAAAATGAGCAGACAGTTCAAGGCCTTGTCCTTATGCTCCTGTGTTCAGGAGTAAGGTGCTCCTTGAGGGCTCGTCCTTATGCTTCTGTGTTCAGGAGTAAGGTGCTCCTCGAGGGCTCGTGTCCTGATGTGACCTGCACTGCTGAGCTAAAGAGCACTGACCAAACCGTACCAGTGTGTGATGCAGTGCCGTAGCTAACTGGGAGGCCACGTTTTGTCACATCCTGCATGACAACTCAGATTAACGAGAACGATGATCTCGTTCTCCTCTGTGACAGAACATGACAGGCCCATGAAAGGCCTGAGGGAAGACGACCTTGTGAACCAGGACCTCATCATCGAGCTGCGGAAGGAGTTCGGGATGACGTATGATGACTTCTTCATGGTCGTCACTGACTTCGACATGAAAGTGAAGGTCAGCATCCTTCCTTGCCACTGTGACGTGGCTGGTTCAATGTGTGCCAGGAGTTCCTGACCACATCCTTCGGTCTTATTACCTGTCTCAGGTCATATTCCTGTACCTGGTGTCTGATGAGCTGACATCTTTAAATATGCCACCCTGACTTGCCAATTTAACAGGACACACCATAATTGCAGATTAACTGCGATACCCCCCACTTCTTCCCCATCAAAGGTTTCTCATGTTGAACACACACTAAAAACACTCAATATTTGCTTACTTGTTGATGGTTCTAACAAAGAGGCTACTGTGTCTCTCTGGCTGACATTGCGTAAATACAGCGTAACAAGGCCAGCGCTGTCCGTCTGGGTGAGCAGCTGCCTACTCGCTTCAGGACAGGCTCACACACTTCTCATTCCCCACATGTGGGTAGAATAGATACATTTGAAAATATTTGTATTAAAAGGCAGGAATGTGCAAAAAGGGGAGCTTCTGTTATGTTATTGAAGATTAAATATTGAACTAAAAACTACAGAAGATTCTCGTTGGCAACCATAGCTATTAACCATATCATAAACTATTTAATAAAACTTGCTAAGGGCTTTTGACATTATTTTAAATTTGCTCTGCGCTAAATACTTTGAGGATTTGTGTGATTTCTGAAGGGTATAACAGCAGTTCCCCTGCTGAGAGTTGAGCCTGGATCCTTTGCACAGACACAGACCTGGTTCATCAACACTACTTGGATCCCAGGCTGGTCTTGCGCTCTGGTTCAGCAGTTTAACCTGCCTTTTTTCTCTCTGTCAACATCAGCAATTTTATGAGGTGCCCATAGCCATGAAGTCTGTGTTTGACTACATCGACACCTTCTCCTCACGGATTAAAGAAATGGAGCAACAAAAGCAGCAGGGTGTCCTGTGCAAGAAGGAAGACAAGCCCAGGTCTTTGGAGAACTTCCTTTCCAGGTAGACTCAGACGTAATCTCTTCTGTGGTTAGGCATTGCCCTGATCCAGCTGCACACAGAACTTCAAGTGAAATGGGTGGTTTATGAAAAGTGTATAAGATGGCAAACTGTACCATGGAAACAGAAACTCAGTGTCAAAGATGTTTTTACTTAACCATAAATCTCATGAACTGTGTGAAGTGGAATTTATAGTGCTTTTAATTAGCTGTAAAATTTTTTTTAAAGATGACATAATCTCACAACACGTCCCTTCTGCCGCTGAGCGACCAGATTGTGCTGTGCAGCCAAAAATGCAAATGAAGAAGTAAATTGTCATGGAAACGCATTTTTCCCATAATGGATGTGAATCTTCCGAAGAACTGTGGGAGGAACCAAGCAACAGAATGTGCTGTTTATTCCCCACATTAGCTTACATGTTGGCTCCAGGATAAGAGAGAATGGAATGGTGTAAGAAAGACAGATGCCAAAACCTAAAAAATTCAAGATGTAGTATTCACCATTACTTGGTAGCCTTTCTGTCAGGTAATATTGGCACAGAGGTAGCTGCCCTGATACTTAGTTAACCTTTTAATAAGCGCTGTAGAATTGCTCTGCGTGCTCCCTCCGTGTCACAAAGTGTGGTAGGTGCATGCTGGCACGGTATCGTTCTGTAAAGATGGGCCGGGCTTCTGAGCCTTTCTGTGTGAATGGACCATGTGGTGCCAGGTTCCGCTGGAGACGCAGGCTGTTCATCATCTCCGCCCCCAGCGATGAGGAATGGGCCTATCAGCAGCAACTCTACGCTCTCAACAGCCAGGCGTGCAACCTGGGTCGGTCCTAAGGCATTCTCTTTTCCTATTTCCCTTAATCATAATGTAACTATGCCCAGAATATATTTTATTTTACTTCCACTTATATAAATTCCTGCATTGACCAGAGGTACATTCTACAATTAAGGTTTTTTATTGTGCTTTTTGTCATTGCAAAGAGACAATACTACAGTAGACCATGCTGCATATGTCACATGATATGATTTTGACACATCATTAAAAAAGTTTTCAACTTTTAAGTAAGAGTGGGGGAGAAGGTATTCCAGAGTCTCTTCCCCAGGGCTTTGTTCATTTACTGAGAGGAAGAGCTGCATTTCAGGTTCTTAAGTTAGATTGCTGCAGGAAAAAAAAAAAACATTAGTACAAGTTCGTACAATTCTAAATTAAAAAAAAAATGCACACACAATAAAATGATCCTCATGACTACTTCCTTCAGGCCTGCGTCACATTTCTGTACTGAAGCTGTTGGGAGTGGACACCTTGGACATGGGCGGAGTCCTGGAGCTCTACCCAATCAATGGTAAATATCTCATCAGTACCATTACCCCTAATGTCATTTTGGCTAATTCTGCAACTCATGGCATTTACCTTCAGTTAGTGGCTTTCTGTTGAGCCCCCCCCCCCCCCTCCAGTTAACATAACGGATCCCACTGCACCTGAAGAAAGACGTCTGCAGTTTTATGCTGATGTGAGTTGGTTTATACAGCTGTGTCCCTGCTAAGGCTATAAACCAGCTCGGGAAATTGGACCAGAACGCCTGGTGTTCATCTGAGAGCATGCAGTCAGGAATAATATTTAGTAAGAGAAACTAAGAGTTGACATACATACTTTCCGAAAGAGCCTGGCCGCAGACATTTTTAGGCCTATCCAGCTAAACACTGTATGATGGGATAGCTCCATGTGTTCAAAAGCCACATCAGCAAGCACCAAGCCTAACAGCTAACAATTACCCCATTAAATCAAGAGATGATTATTCAGGAAATGTATAAAAAAGGCTTATGAGGTAACCAGTGCTTCTTTTAAATAGGAATTATTGGTTACAACCTATTTGGTCATTATTATCCTTGTTTAAAAGCATTACCACATTTTTAAACCAGGTCTGAAGGATTATAATGTGTATTAGTGGAGGTACTAGAAGACCTTATGTGTGAAACAGCCTCATAAGAGATCTTCCAGATTGCTGGCTGCAGATGAGTCTTTCAAGCAGATGGGCAGCTCACAGAACACGTTTTCCGTGCAGGAAGTGCCACGGTGGAGCGGGAGGGGCTCTCGTCCGCTCTGGTGAGGGACATCAGGAACTACTTCCAGATAAGCCCAGAGTACTTCTCCATGCTGCTGGTGGGGAAGGACGGGAACGTGAAGTCCTGGTACCCAACGCCAATGTGGTCTATGGCCATCATCTACGACCTGATCGACTCCATGCAGCTGCGCAGACAGGAGATGGCCATCCAGCAGAGTCTGGGCATGCGCTGTCCTGAGGATGAGTATGGTGGCTATGGCTACCATCACCATGGCTACCATGAGGGGTACCAAGATGGCTATCATCAAGGATATGGTTACTGAACATAGTGTAACCATTTGTCTAATTTTCCTTTGTATATTTTTATTGAAGATATGTACAGAATGTACTTAAAGAATACCAACTAGCACTGTTTTTCATTTAGGTTATCCAGCAGTGAGTTTACTTAGTGCCTCAGACGTTTCATTTCATAGTCATATTTGTAAACCAAATGGTGTTTTTTCACATATGGATATACTGTAGATATGGAGACTTGTATAGCTGTTCTTTCCGATTCGTATTTATTACGCGTTCATGTTATGGTATTGCATTTGTGGGCAAACTATTTTAACAGAAGAGTGTGTTGGAAATAAGGTTTCTTTCTAAATCACAGCTGCCAGTTGTGCCATTTATATTCCCAACCTAGAAAATTAAAAAGTTAGTAAACTATGTTCTTCTATGTGCAGTCTTGATTTAGCACTGTCTCCTCTGTGAAAGAATGCATGTAACAAATATTACACTACTGTAATTCTCTTTAACACTTTCTGAGAACTTACAGCCTCTGACAGTTACATCATTTTCAACACCCATTTCCATGTTTGGAGCATTGACTATACTCTGACTCCCCCTATCGGCCAATCATCAGACTTGCAAGGACTGCATTATCTGAAAGAGCTTTTGAATTTGAGCAATTCTGATACCATTAGGCTTGCTTTATTAGTGCTTCAGATACAGCTGGTCAACTAAGATATACATCATATAAAAAGGGCATGAAAAATGGCCAACAGTATGTTTGAATATTTAGAAACTGTTTAATGTCGTGCCGAAACAGGCCACCTCAAACAAAACCGTAGTATGAAAACAATTCATTGCACTAAACCAGGAAATTGAAATTCCTGCCAAAACAAAATGCTCTCAAATGTTAAAAAAGGCATAAAGCTAGAGTCTTTTTGTAGCACTGATGTCATGTTGACAGAACATCCGAGAACATTGAACTCCGACCAGAGTTCAAACTGCGTATACTTTAGTTATCTTACAGTACAGTAATGAAACGATTTGTTATCACAAAAACCCTGCAATCACTTTTAAAATACATCCTCTTAATAACAACAAGTCTGAGACATCACCTTATTTGCATTTGTAAATAAAGAGAAAAAACCTTCATCACCTGTGTGTGTCTGTGTGTATGTAAAAGTGTGCTTTACATCACTAACCATTATTAAAAGAATGTCAATGACAGATAATTACAATCACCCCATGGCACCCATACTGAGCTAACCTAATACAGGCACACCACTGACAACCCTCTCCTGCAGTGGATTGCAGACAACAGGACAGGAACGTGGACCCCTGACATGCAACATGAAGCTGTGCAGTGCTATAAGAGTGGCCTGATTAGGTGTAGTACACACACACACACACACACACACACACACACACACACACACACACACACACACACACACAAGGTCAGCTCTGTCGATAAGTGATCCGTGATGACAACCCTTCCCTACATTTCAGGTTTTGCAGTAGCAGCTCCATCCCAGAAGTATAAATGTTATTAAGAAATACTGACTACAGTCTGTTCAACAACAGGAATATTTACAACTTGTGTACTTTCTGCAGACAGGCAGAGACCAGCGTTGGCAGTCTGGTGAGCGCTTTTATCTAGACATCTACAGAGAATCCTCTTCCGACTCGCTGTCCGAAGTAGCTTTGGTAAGTCTCTCGAGCTCTTCGCCATCCTGGATGAGATGAAACAGGAGGAAAACACTTCTGACTAGGTACCGAAGTCACGCTGACTCAAGGTGCAGTCATGCAAACCAAAGGAGAAGCTGCCAGAGCCATTTCTGCAGTTCATAGGGGTGATGTCATCACCAGTACCATCTTCAGTGTTTAACACCAACAAGAGCTTGGAGTCTAATGGCCCCAGGGGAAAAGTGATTTTAAATTTATTCCCTCCCTCTCTGCTAAACTGTGAAAATCACCAAAACTACAAAATGGTAGACTCTAAATGTCAGCTCATGCATCTATACCAGATGGTAAAAGTTCCCATTAAAATGTTTATACATGGTAAATAATGGTTATATAGCTTTAATTACTCTAAACTGTTAAATTCTCAGTTCACTTTAATCCTGGGTTTAACACAAAACATTAGATGTCTGACACCCAAACACGGTTTTTGCCCAAGCAGAACCCGGTATGTGGCATGTGTTACTTGAAGATGGCTCCTTACCCCCTGCGAGCGCTCAAACGCCTCGCCGTTGATGACGCGCAGCTTCTCTAGCTGCATGGTGTACTCGGGGTCCCGCGTGCGGCTGGCGCTGTAAATGAAGATGGCCAGCATCACCACAGGCGCCTGCAGGAAAAAATCCAGCGAGGGCCGGAAGTCAAAGGCCAGAAGAGAAATGGCAGTCACGAGGACCGTGGTGACCTGGCCTGTCAGCACGTGGAACATGTTGTCGCGGAACTTGAGGATGAAGGCCACGGACAGGCCGAGCGCAGCCGTGACGACAGTGAGGCACAGCGAGTAGACATTGTGACCGTGGAACAGGCCGCAGTGAATGGCCCTGGAGCGAGACGCAGGGTGCAGGCCCAGCGTAAGTGCATTGAACACCATGCCAAACAGGTACAGCTTGCTGTTCTGGATGAAGATGCTTTCTGCCAGCTGCTCGCCTTCCTTGAGGATCTTCTCGTTGTAGATGTTGGCCATGGAGGAGATGAAGCACTGCAAAATTAGCAGAGCGTGGCCCACACCGAAGCTACGTAGGTCCAGCAGAAGCGTCCTGGTCCATGTGTCCACAGGTGTGGCCCCACCCCCACTGGCACTGCTGTGATTTAGCCCCTCCTCCTGCATGGGTGTGTAGACCAGGCAGCTATTTGACGGGGTCACCACCTGCCCAGCGTGAAGGCTGTGCACCGCGGTAGCATGCTGGCTCCTTCCTGTGCCCGCAGAAAGTGCCACCATGGACAGGAAGAGGATAACCAGCGATGCCCACTGCACACTGGACTGGCGCCTTCTGCAGGACGAGACGTGCAACTGACATTGCAAAAAAAAAAACCCCACACAAAACAGCAACCATAAAAAGCACAGGAGTACTGCACGGCACTACAGCCACAGGAGTACTGCACGGCACTACAGCCACAGGAGTACTGCACGGCACTACAGCCACAGGAGTACTGCACGGCACTA
>JABJVR010000063.1:655976-685686 GCA_025773905.1 Chitala chitala
CAGCCACAGGAGTACTGCACGGTATTACAGCCACACTTACTTCAGCACAATCCTGAACAGCACAGCTGTGGTCAGAATCACAAAATTGGAAAACAGAACTGCCATAGCCTAAAAAAAAGACAAAAAAAAATAGAAATCACTGTATTTGAGAAACAGAATCCAGTGCAAGAATACATCCATAAACAATGTACTTACTGGCTGTAAGTAAGTTAACACGTAGAAAATGATCAAGTTGTCTAGGAAGTAGAGGAATGCTGGGACAGACCACTTCAAGAAGCTCAAGAACTTCAAACAGGACGAGCAGCCAAGGTCTGAGTACGATCGTCCCTCTGAACGAGAAGGGAAGAGAGGCTGTGCAAGTCTTGTAAAGGGAACTCACATGGGCCCTGAATATCAGGTTTACGCTAAGACAGGCCTTCCTCTTGCTAACATTATTTCAAGGTATGTGAGAAGACAATGGAAGAAAAAAAAAAAAAAAAAAAAACAGTTCAAACATACCTCGGATCACAATCCGCACTGACATCACTACACAGAACACTAGCTTGATAAACTCTGCCATGAGGTTGACAGAAGCTGGCAGGAAGTCATACTTGTTTTCTGCAAGGTGGAGGAAGAACGTGTGTTAAATTTCACTATGTGTGTGCACAAAAATTCATTGTGAACACACACTGTAGTATGGAGGTTAGCATACCAGCATTGGCGGAGAACTTGAGGAGGACAATACGAGTGGTGCCCAGAGTGACAAAACCCAGTCCCAGTGTGAAGGTGTAGGCTGAGGAGCGTGAGAACAGGCGCCCGCACAGATTCAGCCCATAGCAACCAGCCATGGCACAGCCCAAAAAGCAGGTGGCGTATTAGTTAAGAACACGGAATCGTATCTTCGTCTACTCCAGTCACGTAACTGTCTACAAAAAGTAAAATGAAAATGTAATTACTGTAAGATCTGCCACCCAAAAAGCAGCCATTATCCAACAACACATCTGTACAACTTCGTGCACGCACATTCCTTAAACGGTGTTTTTTCCCCAAGACCTTGCAGTACCAAATATTTATCACGACAACCCGCATTGTAGTACTCACAGCAACTCAATCTTGCCTTAACACGATAAACTGAATTACAGTACGTAATAAAACAAAATCCGATTTAAACGGAGACCACTTTGATAACGACAAGCACTGACATCATCCGACAGAACATCTTGATTTAAAAAACAACGATAGGAATGTAGGTCTACGTCTTAAAAAAAGTGAAATAATTCGACGACCAAGTGTACGTGGAGATACTAACTACGACAAAACTCACAAAAAAGCTGTGCAAAAAAGTCACCGCTGTCTTTATAGCTCTTAAAAGATGAGACTTTTGAACTAATTTTACATATATACACATATAAAAGTGTCTCGGGAGAACTCATGCATGCATCTTTGAGCGCTTGTCTGTGAATATAATAACGCAAAAAACAATACCATCATACACATTCCCTCTTGCACTGAATTTAATTAACTTTGATAATACGGAGAATAAACAAAAGGTTAGTTAGACCACTGACAGTAACTTTAAAGTTCCGCATGTGCAATTCGTTGCGACAACAAGAGAGAAGCTTCAGAAATAAATTTAAAAAGGTTTTAGAGAAACCTTAGCGAGAGTAAATTCTTAAACGTTTTAATTAGGGTCGATGTAGTTTATAGCTGTGACTATTTCCATGAAAAACTCAGCGCAGTTGTTTTACTGACACCAAGCAACGACAGTCATATCCGCAGACAGTTCGCTGCAAGTGTCAGACTAGTGAAAAAAAAAAAAGAAAAATGTTTTTGGCAAGACACCCAACGTATACACAACGTGTCATCTACGTACACATCCAAATAATCAAATCCGTTGCATTTAACACGCTCACTGTAAAAGTATTTAATTCGGGATTACCTGTCCTAGATGTGGCCAACATCACACCTGCGCCAGGTTGCCCACGCGCTTCCTACTACGCTGTGTTTATTTGACAGTGCGCGTGCGCAGTGATTGCAACGTCACCAGTACGTTTCTTCAATGGCGATGAGTAAAGCTATTTAACGTCCTTGTGGATAAGATTTTTTTTTTAAATAATAACAATAATAAATAAATACATAAACAGTTTTTGATTCTCCGTGGATCCCCAGTTTGTTCAATTGATATTGTGTTATTGTTGATGCTCGCAGTTGTACATGCACATTTGTTGGTAATGTCTTTTGTGAATCTCTGTTAATGCTGTAGAAATTTCAAGGAAAAATGCGACAACAAAATTACATTTCTCGCTGATGAAAAATGCAAACGTTTTACGTTCTACAGACACGCGTACATGTGTATGTGTGTATTCATGGTTTTAATATCGCACGATGGATGAACATTTTTAAAAATCCTTTAAATGTGTTAATCCGATAAATTTCTCTGATATAAATCAAGTTTAATTTCTGATGAACATTTAGTAATTTCAACCCGCTTCAATTCACCGAAATAACCAATTATCCCGCGAGATTTGAAATACGGAAGTTGTCACATGATAGAAGTCACGTGGACAACGCTGACGGTCAGTGTTTGTGCGGAAGAGAGGAAGTCCGCCGAAAGCGAAGCTGACCTGGAGGTTTTGGAGTTTTTCTAAGTGCCAGGAGGGGTGTCAAGTCGTTCTACAACATGCAAAACGTTATTAATTCTGTGAAAGGGACGGCTTTGGGGGTAGCGGAGTTTTTGACACCAGTCCTGAAGGTATGTGAAATGTCCAGCTGTCAAACTAGCATTAGCAGTGTGCAACTCATGGTTTGGATGCAGGAATACCTGATTTTGATGGCTATCTGAAGGCTAATTTCTTTTTTTTTTTTTATTTGGAGTGTTCGACTCCGTTTTCCTTTTGCTGTATTGGGGCATGTCGGTAGGGAAAAGCAACTTTTGTTATTTTAGCTTTTTATATACATTGGCAATATTTGGCTAACTACTTGTATCTGAATTTTTTTGCGTTTCTCCGCATTATACTGTAAATCCGCACATTTTCGTGTCTGATGTAGGTAGTTCATTAATTATTATGTAATAAATTTAGCAAAGCTTTATTGTGGCCTACTAATGTTTACATTAATTTGTTGCATAGGTCCATGCATTTTCTGAACATGAAGTTCAAAGTTGGTTTTATAATTGGGAAAATTTTTAAATTTCCAGTTTCTCTGTAGAATTAAAGTCTACGCATGCCAAACAGTTTACTTGTATGATTGGTGTAAACAAATGCATGTCTTCAGAAGTTGAGAACCTCTGTTTTTGATTATCTTTTGGTACGTACTGACCGCCTGTACTGTCTGAAAAAGTGTTCAGTCGAAGGCCATCTGGTGTCTCCCCCCATCCTCTTATTGGCATGTCTGAACGCTTGTTAGAAAATGTAGTCAACGAAGAACAGAAAGCAGAAAACGCCAGATTGCATCAAACCACACCTCTGCTGTACGGCAGATAAAAGTTGTTATAAAGGTGTTCGTGTGACAAGTTATCGTTCTCTCTTTAATCGTTTGCTTAAACAGGAATCCAAGTTTAAGGAAACTGGCGTAATCACACCAGAGGAGGTAACGTTCCTTATTAATCTTAAGTGTGTGGAAGTACGTACAATGCTTCAACATTTTTCACATTGTAATGCATATGTAATGTAATCAATTTTATTTGTTTTGATACTCACTTTACAAATCAACCGCACACATATGAGGAACAACAAACAAAACTGAAACGTATAACCAAAATGGTAATAAATTGACATGTCTTTGGCATTTCTTGGCTAATAAATTAATTAGTGTATTTACATTTTTATTAATTTAAATTTGTTCAGATTACTGTGAAGCACTTTTGGGAATGTTGGGAGGTTGTCTTTAATCTGTTTTCATGAATCAAGTAGAACTTGGCTGAAATTACTTTTTTCCTTTTTAGTTTGTGGCTGCAGGAGATCACCTGGTGCATCACTGTCCGACATGGAAATGGTGTGTGTGTGTGTGTGTTTTGAGACAAATGTAGGCAAACTGCAACTCTTTGACAGCGATATGGATTCCCTACCAAGTGATGCATGTCTTGTGATCTCAGTGGACACAGATCCAGGAGGAAAGGAGAACATCTGGAGTGTGGGTTGCTGTGAAACGTGGGGATTACAGTATCAGATTACAGACAGTCAGCATTTCACTGTGGATTATGCTCTCATACCGAGTTGCATTTTCAGTGCTGTTTAGCACTTGAGTTGTATCAATCAACATTGTCAGCACTGTGTGTGTGGTCATAAATAATACATTTTAGTTAATTTGTCCATCAGAAAATCAGAAACCTTATGGCTGTTTTTGCAGCTGTATATCCTCATTCTGGAACATCTTCAGTGTTTAATACCACTGTGCTGCTTTATGCTTCTTAATGCAGCCTTTGCATCACAATAACATTAGATTTACTATTACACAATTTGAAGTAACATGTCAGGTGCAGTAAAGGTAAGCTTTGTCTGTTGTATACAGTCTGTATAATCACCTTCATAGTTCTGCATCCGTCCGCTTCCCCACGGGGAGTTTCACGCTAATGGCTGCTCTTTGTAAGCATAAAAAACAAAAGCTTGATCTGTTGTGTTGAAGGTCTTTTCTCTATCTCTGTCAGGGCCACAGGAGAAGAGGTGAAGGTGAAGCCTTATTTACCAAAAGATAAGCAGTTCTTACTGACGCGTAACGGTAAGGCAGTGCACACACGCAGATTTCACTGGAATGCCGTGCTAAAGTTCACACGGGCTTCGTGCCGGTGGCGCACTTAAAATGCATTGTTGTGGATTCTGGCGCTGTCCTCTGGTTTGCGGCAGTCCCCTGTTACAAACGCTGCAAGCAGATGGAGTACTCTGACGAGCTGGAGGCCATCATCGAGGAGGATGATGGAGACGGCGGATGGGTGGACACCTACCACAATTCGGGTGCGTGCTTTTGGTGGGCGATTTCTGTGCACCAGGCTTTCGTGGCGTGAACATGAGGTCCCTCCTGTCAGGAAAGTGCTGCTTCAGACAAGTTTGTCTTTTGTGACTGTTCTGTGTCTTTGAATGTCTGTTTAGGTGTAGCGGGAGTAACGGAATCGGTGCGAGAGATCACGCTGGACAAAAAGGTAGGCGGGCGTGTTTTACGGTTAAGGCTGAGTGTAGACCCAAAGTTCTCCTGTGTACCATTCAGTTTTTATTTTTTGCTTACTATAACTGTACTTGGTGCCCACTTAACTGTTAATTTTAAAGGACACCGTGAACATGAACGTGCACGTGGGTGCTAGTGGGAATAATGATGAAGACGACGATGAGGAAGGAGAAGCTGCCGACATGGAGGGTATGTGTGGTACCTGAGTGGCATTCGCTTGTGTGATATGCTGTATATTCCCTTAACATCCAGCCAGCAGATACCGATCCATTACGCATTCATCTTCTCTTTTCAGAGTATGAAGAAAGTGGCCTGTTGGAAACTGATGAGGTATCCCCCCCCCACAATTAAATCGGCTCCGGTTTAATATGGGAATGCTGGCTGTCAAGAGTCGTGTGTGTAAGAGGAAACGTTTGTAGATTGCCCTTCCTTTACATTACCTATCACCTCTGCAGGCAACTCTAGACACTAGTAAAGTAGTGGAAGTGAACAAGTCCAAGGCAGAGTCCGGAGGTGAGGATGCTATTCTGCAGACGCGAACTTACGACCTCTACATCACCTACGACAAGTATTACCAAACGCCCCGGCTCTGGCTGTTTGGCTATGATGAGGTAAGTTTCACCACTGTCCTCTCCTGAATCGGTACTTCTCTTTATGGCTCTTTGAGGGTGGGCGCATGGACACCATCCCTTCCCCATAGAAAAATGTGACATTGTCGTCCCCCCCGCTTCAACCTGACCGACAGGATCGGCAGCCCCTGAGTGTCGAGCACATGTACGAGGACATCAGCCAGGACCACGTGAAGAAAACGGTGACCATTGAGAACCACCCGCACCTGCCCCCTCCTGCTATGTGCTCCGTACACCCCTGCAGGTGAGTACAAGTGCCCTTGTAGCTGGCTGCATGTGACCAGCAGGGCCAGATGTTCATTCCAACCCTTCTCCTGTGCTCCAGGCACGCGGAGGTCATGAAGAAGATCATTGAGACGGTTGCAGAAGGAGGAGGGGAGCTGGGAGTACATATGTATCCTTTACATGCCCCTAGTAATGTGAGGAGTCAATGTCGACTCCCTGTTGTGTCAGGCTCCTGTACTTTTGTACTCCTGTCCGGCTACCTGGCTCTTTTGGGATAAAATCCAAAAAGTGGTGAAAAAGCAGAACGGAGAAGGCTAAGTGAAAGTTTGCAGAACAGGCAGTTTGCTCATTGAAGGTCTGGGGTCATGGAGTTAAGAAGTTATGAACAGATAAATTTTTAGGGTCAGGAAAAGAACTGTTGAAAGATGAGTAATTTAGTATTTTGCTGCAGTATATTCTTTTGTCCTTTTTCTTAGCGGCCAATCTCAGGTACCTCCTGATTTTCTTGAAGTTTGTACAGGCGGTCATTCCCACCATAGAGTATGACTACACCAGACACTTCACCATGTAAAGCCTGCTTCGACTGAGTGTCCGCCTGTAGAACTGGGAGCTTTTCTGTGGGTCTGGACGGGGCGCTGCCCTTCACTGGCAGCCTTTGGTTCTTTTGGGTTCAGAGATGCTCATGGCACAGGGATTGAGAATGTTCTGGAGAGCAGCTCAGCGGCTTAAATTCTGCGCTTGAAATGAGTGTTTTTTTTTTTTTTTTTTTTTTCTTTCTTCTCCCTCTTCACCCCCCCCCCCCAATTATTTGCAGCTGTACTGGTGGGCCACTTCTCAGAGCTTTATTATGAAAAGTCATACCCTTGACTATACACCTATACGTTTCTTAAGTTTAAGATGTGTATGAACAGTAACTGGGTAATCTGCCTCAAAAGTGCTCTCTGAATGTTTTGTTTGCTCATTAGACTTTGACCCGCTTTATTGGCACATCATGTCTGTTCAGTTACAGCGCCTGTCAAGACGTTCCTTCAGCAGCGTGGTATAATCTGGGTGTGAGCACTGAGTGTGGATTTTAGTACCATAACCAAGGGTTTCCTACATCACACGCATGCCTGTACAGTTGCTGTTAATAGTAACATCTTCATTCGCTGGTCAGCACCTGTATGTTTTATCATCTGTAGCTGTTTAGACAGGGAAGTATTTCTGAGTATGAATTTGGGTTTGGTGAATGTGGAATATGAAACATATTTTGTTAAAGGCTCAATATGAGGGGGAAACATTGCTGGCTGCAGGATTATGGTTAAATCACATCTATGTTTACTTTGTATAACTGGACAAAGTATGCACTCATTTGTATATAAAGCTTGCAAAATACAGTCGGTCATATCACAGCAACTTCGTGCATTCAGGTTTTTGCACGGTGCACTGTGCTGATCTGTATAATTACAGCAGTGTATTTTAAATGTAGTGCATTTACCAAAACCAAATACAGCCTTGGTTCTATAGGCATCGTGTGTTTTCTGTAGTGATTGCACTTAATATGCGATGTGATCTGACACTAACCTGCTCCAGGGTGCAAGTTTTGTACAGGTGGTCACTGGCTCTAGTACACAGGTTTAAAACCCTTCTCACTACTGGCTTCTGTGGGGTAAGGCGCTTTTCACACTGTTGATCTAAGGTGTGTGACTCGCCACTCGCCTCAGTGAGTGCTGTGTCACCTTTATTGCTATGTATGACAAACCTAGTAGGCACTTAAAGTCATGTAGCTATTACTACCAGTCCGGGCTAATAAAAATATAAGATACTGCACATTGGATCATCAGCGGTTGCCTCTAGTTATAGACTTATAAACAAAAATTGAATTTAAAAAAATGTATTAATTTGTATAAAATAAAAATGCTGTGAAAATTCTCATTTTTTTTCCCCCAGAGTGGTTTTGTGCCCTTGGTGCAATAAAAACAAACTTCATCATCATGCACCCTGGGCTCATGGCCCACAGGTGTCCCAAACACGTTGCATTACTCAACAGTCCTTCTGCTGAAATCTGGTATTGCATATAGTGAGGTCTTGTTTGAATGCAGATTCCAGTAGCATTTCTCCTCTCTGATTTCTTTCTCCATATCCATATAAACTGATAACTTTTTACCATCCTTGGTTGTTTCCAATTTTGGCATTCCACTCACCAGCAACAGTTGCTACATCTTGTTTCAGGATTTTATCCATCGTCAATTTCAAAAATCTGGGCATCATGACTCTTGGATTAACTGGTTTGTAGCCAAAGAGGACCTGGTTTGCCTTCTTGGTCAGTGAGAAGCCCACACCCATCTCGTGTTTTTTTTTTTTTTTTTTTTTTTTGTGTCATGTCCTGACCAGAGGACCATGCAGTTGCTCGTTTCTCTAGCTCCTGTCCATCTCATTTCTGCTATTCCCAGTATGTCACATCGGTACCTGTCTCTTCAGCTGCTCCATCTTGCCACTGGCCCACAGTTTTTCTGACATTCCAGGTTCCATCTGACAACATCTGTTGAACATCAGTTGCTGGCTTGAGTTTTCTTTCAGTCGCTGACTTTTCGATCCAGCCCCGATTGCTCAGCTGAGTATGCGGACCTTGTTTATCCTGGCGACGTCCAAGCCAGCATGAAGTTGATGTGCTCTTTTACATCGGATTTCAATTGTGTTCTTTTATTTATTATTACTTTTTACAGCCATAGAATCACCACCCATCTCATTTGTCTGGGCTTAGGACTGGCTTGAGGAATGTGTTGGCTTCCATACCCCAGGCAGAGTTTGGGTTAATTTGTCTGCCCTGAAATTTCACATGTAATGCATACAGTCACAGTTCCGCTGTTTTCTTGTAGGAGAGTCTTGAATATTTTACCACAGCTCAATGAAATGTATACCACAAAATCTGAACTTGTTGTGAAAATGTGGGATGGTACCTATTGTTCAATAGGCCATTGCTAAACATGTATTACAGCAAGACAGAGTAACTTGGGGATTTCCATTAAAGAAGTTTATTCATATACCATTAATCTCTTATGAAATCTGAATACACATAGCAGGCAACATTGACTGGAACTAAGTCTTCATGTTGTGTAAAGCTATTTCCAGAGCGTTGCATCAGTTTTGACGTCCAGGATTTCTCCTTCATTGTACCTTGTGTAAAATAAACTTCATTGTTCTACATGTTTTGTAACAACACTTGCTTTTCAAAATACTTTCAAATGAAACCATGAATGTTTATCTTATCTGTAGTGTAACTGCGCCTTTCTAAGGTCTAGTCAGGCTGGATTTTGTGAAATTCCAGCGGGCTGTGTACAGTATACTGCTTATTTCAGCATGTATGAAGAGAACATATGTAATTCTGAAATTTTAAAATGTATATTACCCTGCTCATCCACAGAACTATTCATACACCACGGAACCTTTGCTCTGTGAACGTACGAATACTTTTAAAACAGCCTGCTTAAACAAAGTTAGAAACGTGTTTTGTACAGAGACGTAGGGTGCCACTTCCTGCAGCAATGAGACCAAAAACCATTAATTCCCAAATAAGTGGAAAGAATTGAAAGAATTGTTGGCAGGAGGACAATGTACGGCCGCTCCTGGTTTACTCAATGCTTTTAGATCTAGATGTTCTTGCATGTGACTATACAGGAGAATTTTGTTTATTTGAGACTTGTAAATTCCGGGGTTTGCTTCGTACAGTAACAAATTTTAAAGGTGTAACTGTTGGTCATTGTTTGCACTTTTTGTAATTTATTTATTTTCGAGACTTGTGATTACGAGTTTGGTTTACATTCGTTATGTAATTCGTTTCGTTCGAATAACGCTTTTATTTTCAAAATTTCAGTTAAAGTAACGGTCAAGTGTCGTTGAGCTGCGCGCGAGTGAGACGGTTAACTAAGATACCCCAAGCGGTAAGCAGGGTAGTTTATACATTCCAGTTAAAAAGTTCTCTGTTTACAACAAGGCACCAAAATTTAATATCATAGAATAGGACAAAATATATTAAGACACTGCCGGTCCTACCATGCAGCCAACGAGGTTTTTTTTGTTTCTTTGTGTATATTTTACCTCAGTAAAATATCGTTATACATGCTGTGCATGTTATTTTTACTTTAAGGTAATTGTTCATTTTCTTGTTAATACTATGTGTGTACAGTTTTCACGGTGAATTTGGAGGGTAATTGTGAAGAAAAGGAAAAAGCCTTGGAATAAACCAGTGGAAAGAAAGCTGCTTGTGTCTGCCTATGCTGCGAGGGAGCTACAGTAGGGATAACGATGGATCCTTCAGTATGACCCCTGGTGCGCATTTAACCATATTGTGTCTCCAAGACTAAACTGGAAACAAAGCAAAAATAAAAACTTTACCGTCACAACCGAAATGGTCTTAACCCTCCTAAGGTGTTCGGGTCACTGAAACGTTGAAAATCATGTAAAAAAAAAAAAAAAAAAAAAACCATTAAACGGGTCCCACAGGCCAGACAACATACAAAGGTTAAATGTGAATAAGTACGTATGTGTAAAGGACTGAGTTAAGCACCGCCCCAGTTTGAGAAACCAGCCATGTGATTGGATGTATCAGACACACCACCTACTTTGCGCGACATGATTGGCGCAGACGCGCTATCGCAATTTGTTCTTCCTCTCTTTAGACAGCGCGGCGAAGAGGGGCATGTTAGGAAGGTTACGAAGATGGCAAACATGCAGATCAAATGGCAGTACCCTACGGTTTTACTGTGCATTTACGGGTTTTTCTCGAGTATGAGGCCATTGGAGCCCTTCCTTACAGCATATCTGCTGGGTCCTGACAAGAACCTAACCGAGACACAGGTAGGAGAAAGACAAAATACGGTGACTGCTCAGATAGCGCTGTTATTGCTATGCTGTTTGTCATTAAACTTTTAAATAATAAATCACATCTAAAAGCATACGAACAGCTAGGAAAATGTTTCCAATATGTTGTGCACACCCGGTATTAATAATTGAATTTTAGACATTAAAACGTATTACGTCTCTGTCATTTCAAAGACCTTGACCGACTAACACCATGAAAAATGTGGAGTATTTCTTAAATCTCGCTGCTCGTGCTTAATCCCTTTATTTACTTAAAATAATCTGCCACGTTAAATGTAATCCAGGAAATAATTAAAAGTGAAAAAAATCAAAGATGCGTGAGGCCAGGTTATTAAAACAATTTTTTCGTTATATGACAGGTTAATTAATATGTATAGTTTTGACCACACGAAATTCTTATTCTTTGTTGAATAAAACTAATCTCATGAGATGGGTTAGACCCACTCATTGAGATGAAACAATGATATTTTTTCCGTTTTAAATAGTACCCTGTAGGGAAGTACAATACTGTTCTTTGAAGTGCTTTTTGTACGTGGCTACATACTCTTTACTGCAGCATTTTGTTTAATTAGGTTGTTTGTTGTTTTAGGTTTAGAATGTTCTCTGGGCAGGAAAGATTAACCCAACAAGAGCGTTTTCTACATATGTAAACTGCATGATGCTCCCTGCAGGTTGTGAATGAAATGTTCCCGATTTGGACCTACTCGTACCTCGTGCTGCTCTTTCCAGTCTTCCTGGCTACGGACTACCTACGCTACAAGCCCGTGATTGTCCTGCAGGGGGCGAGCTTCATCGTCACCTACTTCATGCTGGTGAAAGCCCAGGGGCTGGTGGCTATGCAGATACTGGAGTTCTTCTTTGGCATTGCCACAGCAGCGGAGGTGGCCTATTACTCCTACATCTACAGCGTGGTGGAGCCGGAGCAGTACCAGAAGGTGACGGGGTACTGCCGGAGCGTGACGCTGGTGGGCTCTGCTGTGGGCTCACTCACTGGGCAGCTCCTTATGTCCACAGGGAAGGTGCCCCTTTTCTACCTGAGCGTTGCCACGCTGGTGTTCGCGTGCCTGGCTTTCATAGCACCGTGGTTCCTTCCTGTAGCTAGTAGCAGCTTGTTCTTCCACGATAGTCAATGCATGGCCCAGGAGAAGGCTGCAGACATGGCGAAGGGCACTGTTGAAAATGCCGAAAATGAGAAACATGAGTCCAAGGTTCTGCTGGACCATGATGACACCAAGGCTGCTGTGAAGGTAAACTTCCTTCAGAACTGACATCTGCACATTTACCAGCTTCTGAGAAATTTAAACACATTTAAGGTGTGTCAAGTCTAATTTATACCAATGGAGAAATGGTACATAAGTACAAGGCAGGATTGTTACAGGCATGTATGCTGATGTTCACACGTGGTCCCCCCCCCCAGAAGACAGAGGGTGAACGCGTTAGCATGATTGACGTGCTGAAGATCCTCTGGGCAGATTTTCTGCAGTGCTACTCCTGCCTCACTCTCCTTGCCTGGTCTGTCTGGTGGGCTTTGTCTACCTGCGGCTATTTCCAGGTAATCAACTATGCCCAAGCACTGTGGGAGAACATTCTACCCTCTCGGGAGTATGTTATCTACAACGGCTATGTGGAGACGGTCTCAACCGTGCTGGGTGAGCAATGTCGTACCCAAAAAAAAAAACCTCTGCTTTGTTCCTGTTCTTTGAGTGATTGTATTATAAGCTTAAAGTTGAACTTTGATAGCAGTATCTTCTAGGCACTTGAATAATGTCTAGGCTGCACATTCACTGAATTGAAATGCACTGTTTCACAGATGTAATGTTACTGTGCATGACTAACAGTGATGACATAGACATGACTGGTTTATTCCTGTCTCCCCCCCACCCCCATGACCACCTCTCTAGGAGCTTTGACTGCCTTTGCTGTAGGATTTGTGAAGATCAACTGGTCAACATGGGGTGAACTGGCCCTTTGCATCTTTTCGGTTGTCATAGCGGTAGCCGTTTACCTCATGGACACCATCAGGAACATATGGGTATGCTATACCTCCTACGTCATCTTCAGGGGAACCTACATGCTGCTTATCACAATTGCAACGTGAGTCAGGAAGGACGTCAGCTGTATTCTACGTTAAACTTTTACAAAGGTGCAAAGGCTTATTGTTCAGGCTGAGACTTTGTCTTCTCCACCAGGTACCAGATTGCTGCTAGCCTTAACATGAGGAGATATGCCCTGGTGTTTGGAGTGAACACTTTCGTAGCTCTGATACTACAGACACTGCTAACGGTGATCGTTGTGGACTCTGCCGGCTTGGGCCTTGATATTATTTCACAGGTAACACAAATGCTTCCCTCAGCACTGTTAATATTCCTGCTGTTGTAAAGGTTTGTTTCCCTTGCTTAACCTTTTTCCTTCTTCCCCATTTTCATTGCTAATGTCTCTTGCTCCACCAGTTTCTGATCTACGCCAGCTACTTTGCTGTGATTGCTGCTGTGTTCCTGGCCGCTGCACTGTATAAACTTGTGACCAGGTGTAGGAGACAAGCAGGCCACAATGGGAGCAAAGAGACGGAGCTGGACTCAATCGAGGGTGACTCCACTCCTCGTGACTCATATCTGGGCCTGACAGCTGGGGGTCAGCTGCCACCACAGGGCTAGGAGAACAAAAAAAAAAAAAAAAAAAAAAGTATGTCCGTATGTATTTTTGAAGGGGTGGGGTTAAAAATATGTGCACAAGGGTCTGTGTGTTTTCAAACATTAGGTTAAGAGTGTGGTGTATCATTTAAAATGCCAAAAAGACTACGTGAAGATGGTTGTGTCCTTTTCGTCCTGGAAGCCTTACTTATTTTGTTTGCACATTAATGTAACAACAGCACTTCAGAAGCTTTAAACAAATGTAAACTGTTACACAAAGATATATTGCTTCTAGCAGTGGCAAATTACCTTCCTTGTTCTGGCAAGTAAGGTTTACTACAGGTCAGAGGGAGGAACATGTAGTCCAAACACAAAGCACCATCCATTTTACAAAACCTCAGTACCTGAATATGTTGTACTTGTTAGCTGCAGCATTTGATACTGTACGTGTGTGCAAGGTAAAGTGCACCCGAGACTCTTATTTTGATAGAGATGGTGTTCATCGATAGTCGTGCCTCTAACTGGAAGAACGTTTGTGTTTTGAGAGCCCTGCAAAATTGAAGAAAAAAAAAAATTTTTTTTTTCGTTTAATGATACCATGTGTTTTGTATTTTTTATTTGTGTGTGTGACCTCTGATGGCTCCAGTGTGTACTATGATTGAAAGTTGCCCTATCCTACTTTCTATCAAATAAAGTTTCCATTTACCATTTATTATAATAGAAACGTAAAGCAATATTTTCTGCTTGTTTCAATGACATTCATAATTTTATTTCTCCTAGTTTTATAAAAAATAAAAATTTATGTAAGTTATTACATAATGTCAAAAAATAGTTTTCAAACAGCAACGCTATTTTAGAGAAAACGGTTATTTAAAATATATCAATTTCACTTATTTAATGTTACTGTGCATGCATTTTATAACAGTACAATATTGAAATTGTGTATATATTTTTTCCAGTTGAAATGTATACAACTAATAAAGGCACTAAGGTCCAAAAAGCCGATGCAATTATTTTATTTCAAAGTGAAATGATAGTCCATGCGAAGTACTCTGTGTGTTGGTCCCGGTCCGCACGTGTGCAATACTGCGCCATAGAGAAACTGCCGCAAATAGAAATTAGCGCGAAAGAAGAAAGCCCCTCCTCCTAACATGCGGTTGGTTAAGCGCAAACACGTGACAGGGGTGCACGCCGCTGCGGGAATGTTTGATCTACCTTGGTGGTCCAGCGTGCTGAAACTCCAAGGCACATAATCTAAACCTTAAAAAGTTATACAAATCAAATCAAGCCTGCTTGCACCAATACATTGTTTAAACGCTTAAAATAAACCCTCGTAGTAATTATTTCTGTGCTTGTTCAAATCAGGTGTAATGCATGTCGTAATGAAAATAAAACACTGATGGCATCGGATTGCCGCTGTTTCTAAAGTACTTGGGAAGTTTTTCTTTCGTCCTTGGTTGAGACACGATTGTGGATGGGGAGGGTGACAGTGGATAGCCTTGCCCATGCCCTCAAGCTACAAACTGCAGCCATCCCAGACCACCCACAAACCGTTTTGTTGCGACGAGGGGGGACTTACCAGCTGGGGTGGAGAATTGAGAGAGAGAAGGAGCCGTGTGTCTCGGACGCCATTGTAGAAGGGAACTCAACTTTATTTAAATCTGACTTCTCAGTAAAGTTTCCGAGCTAGAAAAAAAAAGAATTTGCTCACCGATGCAAAGTAGGAAGTGGTTGATCATGTTTCTTTGGATGTATTTGAGGTTATGAGAATTTGCACCAGCTTGCACAAGGTGAGAACATCGCAGTGTATAAACGCGAATGGTTATTCTGCGGACAAAGAGAAACTTGTAACTCAGATGTGTGACCAGCAGCAGCGATCGTGTCTTGGGCGCAGGTTTTTAATTCAGGGCAATATATTTTCCCCAACCTGAAAAGCGATGTTAAGTACGCACTAACATGTTACTTTCGAGAAAAGAACTTAATGCATGCTTAAAACTATGTTTATACTGGTAGGAATCGACAGCTTTGGGCAGACGGATCAGTTGAATATTTTTTTTTCTTAAAGTTCTGGTAAACAAGGAAATCTATATATAATGCACCGTTTTCGGATAAAAAACAAGTCAGGAATAACGTATTTACAAGTATATCTACTTTTTATTGAAATCATTGCTTTGAAGTGCAAGTATACCAGGAGCGTGTAACGTTTATTAAACGAAACTGTATTTCCTCGGAGGCACGTATCATGGTAAAGTAAACCAAAGATTCTGCAGAACAGAAGAAAGTAACCTTTAATTAAGTGTGTTTCGGAAGTGATTGGCCGTATGTATGAGGAAATCCAGAAAACATTAATCTGAACCAAGACGCCCAGCCATGCCGAAGATACAGACGTAACATCCGCTTCCAAATATAAAATTTACGAATATAAACTTGTCATTCCGTTGTGGAAAAGTCGGTAGAGCCGGTATTACAGAAACAGTCTGTGTTTCTTTGCCTTTTTTTAATTTTTTCGCTGCATTTTGTGTGTGTGTGAAGGTAAAGGGAAAAAATTTAATTCTGTTAATATGCATATATGTTGTATGTTGTGTATTCGAATAACATTTAGTGTTTATATATTTCTTTATTAATGTTTGATCGTTGTATTAAATATTTCACCATTTTGCCCTTGTTTTCCTTGTCATGTGCACTAGCCAACAGCCATGATTATGGTTAATTTCTACAGTCTGCTTGAGAGCCCAAAAACCACTTTTCCTGGACAGCTTTGTAGAAGTGGCAATTTTTCTACCTGTACTTTGAAATAGAGAAGTCACTGTAGTTGTGGAATGTGGTAGAAGCAGGCATTGTTTGAATTCTGTTGCCAAGTCTGAGGCCTGGCACAGTACAGACTTTATTGTAGGACCTTTAACTGTAAAAAGTGCTACTGAAACAAGTTTAACTTAAACATTATAAAAGGCCAGGAGCATGGAGAGACTGCAGAAGGGAATGTATTCGGTAAGCCTTGCAAAATGTGCTCTGCCGCCATGTGTCGTATCCTTGTCAGCTTACTCATGTTGTGCCCAGCTGGTCTGAAGAAACACTCCTTTTGCCCTCGCAGCGCTCCGGCATGCCTGCCCGGCACCAGCGACCCAACCGATTGGAATGAACGACAGTGGAAATGGGTCGGTGGAGGACAGCGAGAGTGGGGTCGGTGGGGTAGCGGTGCTGGAGTCTGTGTCCATGGTGGCAATTACAGTGCTGGCCTGCCTGGGCAACCTACTAGTGGCGGCTACGCTGTACAGGAAGCCGTACCTGTTGACACCCAGTAACAAGCTGGTGTTCAGCCTGACGCTGTCCAACTTGCTGCTGTCTGTGCTGGTGCTGCCCTTCGTGATAGCCAGCTCAGTGCGCCACCAATGGCTCTTCGGCGTCGTGTGGTGCAACTTCACCGCCCTGCTCTACCTGCTTATCAGCTCTGCGAGCATGCTTACCCTTGGAGCCATCGCCATCGACAGGTGAGTGGTAGGAACTGCCCGTGGACTGCCATCTCCTTAGAGTTTACTTCCTGTTTGACTGTAGGGACAGTCTGAGTTTACTTCCTGTTTGACTGCAGGGAGCATCTGAGTTTACTTCCTGTTTGACTATACGGACTGTCTGAGTTTGCTTCCTGTTTGACTGTAGGGACAGTCTGAGTTTACTTCCTGTTTGACTGTAGGGACAGTCTGAGTTTACTTCCTGTTTGACTGCAGGGAGCATCTGAGTTTACTTCCTGTTTGACTATACGGACTGTCTGAGTTTGCTTCCTGTTTGACTGTAGAGACAGTGTGAGTTTGCTTCCTATTTGAGTGTCTAAGTTTGGGTCTTCGATGTGCACCAGAACAAAGACCAGCCTCCAAGCACACAATGCCTCGGCAGTTTTACTTTTTCTTATAGGAAACTGTTCTAAGACAAAACATACATAAAAATGCAGCAGGAACAAAGCTGAAGAAGGTCAGCTTTGGAATGAACCTTTGTGAAAATACACCTTTACTGTCTCTCTTTTTTTTTTTTTTTTTAAATCGCACAAGGGACATACAAATTGTAATTCCATACCCGTGAGAAAAGTGATGTAGTTTAAGCTGTGAAATGTTAACACGGGTTGCAATATTAGAATTTTGTTAGACTTTTAAATACATTTTTTGTATTTACAGTTGTGCTTTTTTCTGTGCAGCTGTCCATCTGTATGCGAAAGTATGCTACGAAGTGCTTCAAATAAGACACGATGTTTCCATTCACATTCAGGAATGAGATTATGCAGATACAGATGACTGCTTGATCTAACCTACATCAGTGTTTTTCTTGTCTCATTGTGCACTGACAAAAACGACATTATCGCCCACTTTGGCACATTGAGAACGTTGTTTTCTCCACCCCAGGTACTACGCTGTGCTCTACCCCATGGTGTACCCAATGAAGATCACTGGGAACCGTGCAGCTGGGGCCATTGTGTACGTGTGGCTGCACTCCCTGCTGGGCTGTCTCCCACCCCTCTTCGGCTGGTCTGCCTTTGAGTTTGACCGCTTCAAGTGGGCATGCATGGCGGCCTGGCACCGGGACGCAACCTACACTACCTTTTGGGTGGTCTGGTGCTGCCTGCTGCCCTTCTTGGCCATGCTGGGTTGCTATGGCGTCATCTTTCGAGTGGCCCGCATTAAGGCGCGTAAGGTGCACTGTGGCGCAGTGGTGGTGGCCCAGGAGGAGTCGGCCCCCAGGAATGGGCGCAAGAACTCCAACGCCTCCACCTCGTCTAGTGGCAGCCGGCGCAGCCTCATCTACGCGGGCAACCAGTGCAAGGCGATCGTCACCATCCTGGTGGTGATCGGGACCTTTCTGCTGACTTGGGGGCCTTACGTTGCAGTGATCTGTACAGAGGCCCTCTGGGGGGAGGGCAGCATTTCCTCTGGGCTGGAGACACTTGTCACCTGGCTGTCCTTCGCCAGCGCAGCGTGCCACCCGCTTATCTACGGCCTGTGGAACAAGACAGTGCGCAAGGAGCTTCTGGGAATGTGCTTTGGAGACCGCTACTACCGGGAGTCCTTTGTCACGCGGCACAGGACCGCGCGTCTCTTCAGCATCTCCAACCGCATCACAGGTGAGCAGTGGGCGTGGCTGTCTGGTGGGTGGAGCCGGGGCTGGTGTCTGTTTCTTCTGTGCCCACTCATCTTGTCTACAGATGTAACATGGGTGGTCTGGTGAAGTAGACTCCACAAAGGAGTTATTTGTATCCCATGTTTTTTTTTCTCTGGAGAGAGCTAACAGTGTCATTAGTGTCATTGGGAAGTTTATGGAACTTTTTTTATACTCGTTACAGAGTCACGATAGCATGGGAATAGTCCGAGGGCATAAGAATGTGAGCAGTTAAATTTTTGTGTTGAGTATGCGAGTTCATGTTTATACCATGGAATGTGTGTTAACATGCTTGAGATGATGTGAGACAGAAGGCCTCTCTTCTCCAAGAGAAGTTGCACAAGCAGTGAAACCGTTCTGCAGGAGATCACACCAGCCAACTTGTGATGCTGTGTGGAAATGCGTTAAAATGCCCTCGTTCATATAGTCAGCTTTTCACGGTGGAAGCAGAGAGCATAGTGTTTTCTGAACACATCAGCTGATATGTGAGTGTTTGTACAGTACTTTAAGCTGTATTGAGACCAGCTGTGGCACAAGGGTGATTTTTAGTGTGATTTTGCTTATGCCTAGAGCAGCCTTTCCAGAATGTAATTTGTTAACTTCCTTGTTTTGTCCATCATGCCACTTAGTGCTGAGGTCATTGTAAGCACAGGCTGAGGGTGCTGGTGCGTACTGACTGGCACTGTGTCGCCCTGGCAGATTTGGGGATGTCACCACACCTGACAGCCATCCTGGCTGGGGGCGGACCGCTCCTGGGACACAGCAGCAGCACAGGGGACACGGGGTTCAGCTTCTCTCAGGACTCAGGTGGGTTCATGGTACTGGGGTGTGGAGTGGGTTCTCAGAAATGGCTGAAAAGGGGCAACCCACCGTGGCACAGGTGTGACTTCAAGATGCTACAGTACACCTGTTTGAAACCATGAGCAGAGATCTTTGTGTCTTGAAGAGGAAACAAAACCATTGAAAGTGTGTCTGTGGCTGTGCGTTTTGAGTCTTAAATTCAGGGTGAAATGTTGGCGTCCCAGAAGCGAGACATTTAGTGGGTTGTGCGAGTTGTGACTTGAGTGGATGGGGCCTTCACCATCAGCTGCGCCTTCCTCTTAGGTACGGACATCCTACTCCTGGACAACTTCTCCACAGACAGCTCCCATGCCCCCCATCGTGTGTGTGCCAGTGGAAAGAGGAGGAGTTCCGTCACATTTGAGGACCAGCTGGAGCTACATTCCAAAGGTAGTCCTCTTGTGTTACCAAGACCAACACCCCCCCATCTGGAACTCCACCTGTTCTCCTACTAATCTTAGCTGAAACAGCACAGAGCCAGTTTTATTTACATTATGTAATATTGCACTAGAGCTTTGACGTGCCTAGCAGGACCATTAAAATGATATCGGACACTGATCTGCAAATAAGCACTTTTTTTTTTTTAGCATCCTGTGGTAGCTCTCTGATCCACAAGTCCCTGGACAGCTACGCCTCCAGCCTGGCACAGACCATTGAAAGTGACGCCAAGATGCAGCTTTTTGGCGAGGACGCCCTGGTCCCAGCGCGGCTGCCCCCTCGTGTGCCCCGCTACCTGGACGGCCAGAGGCTCAGGCTGGAGAGCATCGATGAAGGAATAGTGAATGACGACAGGGAGGAGGATGAGGAGGTAGAAGAAATCTGTGTGTAGTGGAGAGCAGCTGTGAGCACCAGTTGCCACCAGGGGGCAACGTCTGTGTGGCTATGCTAACTTAGTCATGCTTGGACTGCCCTACCAGATAGAAAAGCCCTCATGGGGCAGGATCATGGTTTCAGGCTTAAAAGACGCACTGTTTACAAGGCAACAGTTATGTCCACATTGAATACAGGTTTTTAGCAAGGAGGATGGTGCCACTTTGTAGAAAACATCATCAGTTGTCTTTAAAATACGAAGGATGATTTTGTAAATGTTTTTTACTGCGATGAATATATTTTAAATGTGGCACTGTGTAACTTAATTTGCAAGGTTTTCAACGTGTCTGTTTTCACATTTGATCTGTATTTAATCTTTTTATTCTATATGTATAATTGTGTGGTGCATTTTAATGTGATTCATAATAGGTTTATGTATTGTAGGTCTAAGCAGAATGTATTTTCACCTGAACTTAAATGTCTTAAACATCAGTGTTTGGTCCAGTGCTAAGATGGTGTGTCTGCACTTTACATATTAGCAAACCAAAGTACAAAAGCTGTTCTACCAGTGGATTGTGAAATTGCCTTGGTTCTGTGCATAGGTGGGAAACAAACAGGCAGCCGAGTGTTGACGCGTCCCAGAAAATTTACACCAAGAGGAAATGGGCCTCTGTGAACAGACACTTACACACAGCTGCAGCCACGCTAATTTGGACAGAACCGTTTACTTAAAGCATAATTTATCATTCTGTATGGTCACATGCATAACTGCCAAAATACAAACATGACATATTAACCCTTTTAACTTATTTTAAGAAAACTCACACCTTAAATGAGACTGAAGTTCAAACAATATCTTTTGTGAGGGGGTGGGGAATATTGCACTTAACATCCTTGACCAACAAGTCAGTCTTCTAAACCGTACCAACCCCACCTTCTACACCCTGACCCCTCCCCACCCCCACCTCCTACACCTTACATTCACACTTAGATCCAGGCGCCCTCAGCTCACACGGACATATTAGTAGGAAAGTTACTTAAAAAAAACCCTAAACATTACTGTAGTGCTCTGATAAGGAAATACTCTACACTTGTACAAATCTCAAATGTTCAAGTACTGTAGCAAAATTAAAAAAGGATGACGGATAATGGCTACTGCTCCTCTTCGTTCTCCTGTCCGGACCCTTCTGATCGATCACCTTCTGATCGATCTGAAAAACATAGCAAGAGTGCCTTCGTGAAAGGGAACAGCTGGAGAAACACACACACACACTCTGTTGTGCTGTAAGTGCCATGGCTGGTTGTAAGCAGCTCCTGACACCTCCTCGATGTCACCACAGCTTTAATATGTACTGCAGTATTATGCAACTTTGGAAGCAGCAACTATGTTTTGGGTTATACTGTTTTTCTGGCATCAGTGTAATATACAACAGTGGTCAAATATTGCTGAGGTTGGGGTTAATTTGACAAGTGTGTAGGCCAGCTGGTCTGTGTGGACAATAAAACTCAAACTAGATGGAGTCCAGCTGCCTCTAGGTGGTGATGTGCTGTCCTAGACAAACTCAAATCAAGGAAAGCATTTTTTATATGGCACAGTAGCATATAGGGTATGTGGAGGTAGAAATTGTTCATATTTTTGGAGGCTTGGGGTTAACTCATGTACAGTTCATCCTACTGTGTTCTAGAGTTTGCTTTCTAACAACTCAGACCTAATACACCTACGACAAGTGCCAGTTGCCCTTGACAACATTCTCACCAGTCCTGATGTGATTCAGTGAGGCTAGCATCCGCAGCATGAAGGAAGCTGGGACAGTGATGGTATTTCTTGTCTCCTCCAGCATCAGCTCATTGCGCGTTATCACCTACGGGGAGAACCGGGGTCAGAGGTCTTTACGGGTGCTAGTCAGGCGTCTGTCCTGCCACTTCTTTCAAGCAAATGGGATTCAGAAAAACAAATTAGTCTTTCTGCCTTGAGTTCTGCACACCCTGTCTAAGCTGGACCACAGACAATTCGGAAACAACAGCTGCACATTTATCTTGTGAACGGCAGCAACGCCAGGAGGGCGCAACTTCAGCTGCCTCCCGGGAGTTGTGGGAAAACAATCGAGTAGGCAGGTATGGAGTGGGTGGAAGGAGAGGTCCTTCAGGAAAACCCACTCACGGCAAAAGGACGATCATCTGCAACAGTTTTCAAAACCCCCAAAGTAGGCTGCCGTCAGCTGTCCCTCTGACCACACAAAGCCCGCTGCTGTCCCTACGATACCTGGACTTCCTCCTTTATTTATTCACCTTTCACCACTACACCAAAATTACATCAATATTATGTGATTTTGCTTAAAAGATGTAAAAATATAATGGATATCCCAGGTATTCTAACGCCTAACACCCATAATGAAATCTCCAAAGGCGAGTCCTGTTTGTTGAGGTAAAATCCACTGAAGTGCTGCTCACCTCTTCAGCTAGAACTCTGTTAAATGATGGCAGTTCTTCCAGAGGGGACCAGATCTTGATGTCATAGTCGATTCCAGAAGATGCTAGCACTGGGAAAGGTTAGAAAACAGGGCGGTAATTTACCATGGGACACGCGGAACAGGAGAAACACGAGGCTGGAGGTAGGTCAATCAACCCAAGGTATTGGCAATCTGTGTAGACTACTGTAATGTGTGAGCAGACTGGTCGAAAGCATTGCAAAATGGGATACCCACTGGGGTCATATGGGTGGGGCTGCAGGCAGTTGACAACGTGGTTGTCGGCCTCCAGTAGCATCAGATGCTCCGCAGTGTGCCGGTCCCAGATGAAGATGTGACCACAATCGGACCCACTCATCACAAAGTTATTTCCCCAAAAACAGGACTCCTTGATCTGCAGTGACAGGGACCACCACAAGGGGGTGACATTCAGGCCAACAAGTTCTATTCAAGTGTGTCAATACAAAATTACCACCAGCAGTCATTGTATGACCAAAGAAGTACCTCAAACTATGACCAATTCATTGACAGTCATGCAAAACAATTAGTCAGACTTCATTTGGTAAAGCTGTGACCCACGCATTGCATTTTTTGTTTCTGTGGGACATTTCAGAACGCACCATGGTCCGGGAGTTGCGGTGCCCTTTGTAGACCATCTTGACCGTGGGCCTACGGATGTTCTGGGTCTCGCTCTCCTCCATCTCACGCCTCTCCTTTCTCCTGCGGAAAAGCTCCTGGATGCGGGCAGCTGCGGACCGCCTGGAGGTGGGGGGCCACACTGTGAGGCAGGCTCGTGCACCCCCACCTGTGCACACCACCCCCACTCCGCCCACAAACAAACAGCCCCTTCCTTCTTGTAGATAATAGTGACAAAAGGGAAACGGTGAGGAGGTTTAGTACACAGAGTGCAGCTAACTGAAAGAAAACAGCTCAATTCACTGGTGTGTCTGTCAGAAATTTCATATAAATTTAACAACTCAATTTCATCATAAAACATGAGGGAATTTGTGAAAACAAACAAAACTAAACAAATAAGGCCTAGTTGTATTATTTCTGCTTAAAAGAAAAAAAGGATGTCTGCTCCTTGCCTGACTGTGAAATTTTAAATTAATTATTATTATTATTTTTTTTATAGTACCTTATTAATCCCAGAAGGAAATTACTTCTCTGCATTTAACTCATTCCCTGAGGGGAGCGGTAGGCAGCCAGCCACACATGGTGTCCAGGGAGCTAGCATTTGATTGTCTTGCTGAAGGACACACCTGGCTGTGCTGGGATTTGAACTGGGAGACTTCTGTATCTCAGTCTGATGTTCTACCCATTGAGCCACCAGGCCGCCAAAATAGGGTGTCCATTAAGCATTTCTCTTATCCACGAGTACTTTAGCTCGTGCCACATTTCAGACCAGCTCTGGGGCATCTGTTTTTATAAATAATGTTTATATAACGCTATTTAAAAAAAAAAGAAAGAAAAAAAAATCTGAGGAAACCCACGTCCTTTATCACTGAAATTACAAACTATTTCCAACCAAAATTTGCAGACAAGCACACCTAATCACATGCAACAAATTCATAAACACATTTTAGCATTTATTTTGTCTGCAAGCAAAAAAAAAAAAAAAAAAAAAAAAATCTAAAACCTAATAAAGCATAAACCTCACTCAGAAAAAAGGGGCAAAAAATAAACAAAAATTAAGCCCCTTTCATTTAACAGGCTGCATGTACCCAAAACAGGAGCGGAGGAAGAGCTTTGTCAGAAAGCTGCACTGCATTATAGGTAAAAAAAAAATAAATGTCTAGGTGGTGCCACCATCCTGAAAACAGCCTCCCTGCTTCTCCTGAAAGGGCAGTTTGCAATTATAACTCCTAATTATCACCATTCCTCCTCTGCCGTAGCTGCGCACAAGATGGTCCAAACCTATGCATGCAGGTACTTCACGTCACCCCGATGCAAGTGTTAGTCTGCCATCCGTGCCCACACGTGCGCGCACACATATGGTTTGTAAGTACATACACCCTTGCAGCAATGCGGTGTCTGGTGGTTAATCTCAGTATTCTGAATCACTTCAAGCAAACGTTTCTGGTAGTTATAAAGAACACGACAAAGCCAGGCGTTACCTGATCATCCTATCACCTACTGCCGATCCTCTGAAACTAAGTCTACGGGGAGGAATACAGCTGGTTTGTCTTCACTTGGTATCGACACACATTTTCCTGCTAAATATGTGAACTTAGAAACGGAATGAAACAAAACACGTTCATGTCAGAAGACCCTGATCAGACCATGGCCAGTAACAGTACCAAGATCTTCAGCCTTCCTTAAATCATGCCCTTTCAGGGCTATATACCTTGGGGAAGGGGTTAACTATTGTACACAAGAGGCTTTAATGAGTCTCCTTAATCTGTTACCAAGAAAGCTGTAAACGACTCAATACTAACAGCTGATCTGCCAGTAGATATCGCAGTGAGTGTGTTACTAAGTGTAGTATGCACTATAGATTATGGTCCTATAACCCAGTGATCCCTTTAACAGGAATTAGACATCCTCTGATAGGCTAAGGAGTGGGGGATGACTTGATGGTCCTACTGACAAAGGCCTCACTGTCTTCAACGGCCCTTTCTTCAGCACCCTAGGATGAGGAGACTCTCACACAAGAGTAGCAGCGGAGACCTCAGAGCGGAGCGAAGCTACGGTCCCCATTAGTGCTCCTGAACATGAACACGGCTGAGGCTGCTTCTGAGGGGAAAGGCGATTACAAGACCCACCAGACTCTGTGTTATGTTTCACTTTCAGAATAAGGCGGGCAGCTAAAAGCTTGTACAGTGGTGTGCTGACAGTGACCAGGAGTAACTGGGCTGGGCAGGTGATTGCAGATGTACCTTTGCCCCTGTCCTGATCGGAACCTCGAAGACGGTATAAGAATAGGGTCATCGTCGCTGTCATCCGAGTCCTGGTTGCTGCGGGAAGCCTGTGTCGTGGGATTGGGCGCGCCGGAGGGTTCGCTCCTCTGGCACGACGGGCTGGAGTCCTGCAGTGCTGCTCCCCCTCCATCCCCAGGAGTCTGTGGGGTTGAGCCACCCTCCAAGCAGGGCAAGTCAGTGGCACACTGTTCCACAGCGCCCTCTAGAGTGCCGGAGGCCTTTTCTGTATCGTCGGCTGCGCTCCCCACTTCCTCTGACCTGCTGCTGCTTGGTTCAGATGCTTCAGACTCAGCAGGAGCCGCTGCAGGGTAAGAGGGGCACACAAGCGAAGACCACCATCAGTGCATCCTGCCATGTACACGTGATTGGGCTAGGCTGGGAGGCACCTGCTGAAGTGTCAGCTTAGGCTGAGGTCTGGGCAGCGGGCTGCATGTCCAGTGTCCCAGACTGCACTGCTCTCCGTCGGCCTCACCTGGCTCAGTGCTTTCTGACTCTGTCTCCTCTGCTTTCTGGGGGCCCTGGCTTTCCGTCTTCTCCACTTTCTGAGGGCCCTGGCTCTCCGCCTCATCCGCCTTCTGGCTGCCACTGCTGCCTCCACCCCTGGAGCTCGATGCCCTGCTGCTCCTGTGCAGACAGGAGGGACAGAAACAGGAAGGTCCGTAAGCGGACAGCACCCTCCACCTGTCATCCCAGTGTGCCAACCGGTACAAGCCCTGTTCTGACAAAACTTTGTCAGATCAGTTTTTCCTGCGTAAATGAGCCCCAGAACTTTGTTGTAATGCTGAAAAAAATATACATAGAAATAAAATAGGGCCCAGTCCGAAACGCCACAGTATGGGGGGAACGTCAGGCTGGCCAGAGGGGGGCTGGAGGGAGTGGGGGTGGTCAGGGCAGCGGCACACGCTCACCACTCGTCTGTGAAGTCCAGTTTGATGGTGCTGGTCGTGGTGCCCTCGGTACTGTAGTGCAGACTTAGCACCGGCTCTGCCGTTGCCCCGGCCCGGACGCCGGCGGAGCCAGAAACACTTCCGGGTCCTGCTTCTGTGCCCCTCCCTGACAGAAAATGAGAGGAGGAGACCGAGTCAGCGGGGAGGCCAGCACTGTGGTCCAAACACGCCTCCTCTGGCTCTTCCCTTACAGAAACAGATGCCCTGAGATTCCCAGGGCTGTCCCTGCCACACTGCTGTGTGTGTGTGTGTGTGTGTTTTGTTCACCCAAACACACAAGCACTTCAGCCCCTGATTTTAACTCTGTAACAAGGCTAGAGCTGGTACATACAGCCCAGTGCACGAGGACAAGGACCGCAGTGACAACACAGACAGGTCATACAGGTAACGAGGACACGTGCTACTCCGTCACACAACCTGAGTACATCCACATTTCAAAAATCTCCATTTTACGCTTCAGAAATAAAAACAAAGTTATAATTGCTTTTAAATTATGCATAATTAAAATGTATGTATAATATTTATAAATTCTGTAGTATTTATTTTAAAAGTTACCTTTACTCAAACATAGTCCAGACCGTCTGTAACGTTTTGAAATGAGAAACTGATCCAAGCCGCTGATTGTAAAACCCAGTACCAGCTCCAGCTTGGCTTAAACACCATGCAAAAAGGCCACACAGGGCTGCATGTGGAAGGGTTTCTCTTTACAGAACTTCATGATTTCTGCACACGTGTAGACACACGGCAGCGTCTCTCCGCATATACGCACACGTGTCACGCTTCATACGCATGCTGGAGGGTGACGTTAGCAGCAACGTGGATGAGTGCAGCGGAGGGAGTAAGAGTGAGAGAGAGAGAGAGAGAGAGATCACCCCCACCTGGAGGCAGAGTGAAACGATCCACAACAGCATCCGAGAGCAAGGCAGGCAATAACATGTACATACATGTGCACAGACATGTACGTAAATAATGGGGAGGGGGAATGCATTAGCGGTATAGAGTTAACAGAGAAAAGGCACACAGATCTGGGACACCAGCAGCTACCATTGGCTAAATAACGCTACAGATTCCATACTCACTCTCGGGGCTTTGGGTCACTGGTCTTTCCTTACACAAAATTACACCCTCTGTCAGGTGAGGGCGCCAGTAACCAACAATACTTAATTTCCCTACAAATACCCAATTTTATTTTTTGTCATTTCAAACTGATGCAAAATGAGAACAAGAGAGAAAAATCACAAGTTCAGAAGAGGAAGGAGCTGAACGAAGACAAGAGAGAGACAGAAAACCGTATAGTGGAAAGCAGACGGATGCAGGAGTCGTGGTTTCAGGACCGGTCCGCGCTCACGATGCAGAACGCGTGTAGGGGAAGGCCGGGGGACTGTCCACAAGTGGGGACAAGGCAGGACATCAGGGCCATCGACACAACGAGGAAAGCAGAGGAAAGGCGAACACGCATTCGAACACGCAGCTGCGGAGGACAAGGGTCGACCTCAAAAAGGGGCTCAGACTCTTCATGCGAGTCTGTGAAACGTGAGGAAGGCCGCACGAGCCCCGACTGTCAACAGCACTCGGAGGGAACCCCGGTTTCTCACTACTGGGTGAAGTGAGCAGTTCACAAGAGCGCAAGCACCTCGCTCTGGATGCGGCAGGTAAGGGAGTACGAGGGTGGAACCGACTGGAAAGAAGCAATGGGAGGTCAGACCAACACATGCAGAGTCCTTCACCAGAGCTGGGGCAGACAGGGGCGCCAACACTGGCTGAAAAAGGGCTGCAGAATCAGAGAGAAAGCAAGAAAGAGGAGAGACAGTTACAGAAGGGGAAAAAGGGGGGAAAAGGAGAGGAGGAGAAAGACAGCGGAAGAGAATGAGCACAAGACAAAAAGACAGGGGAAGAGAATGGGAGACGCTTGACGCACCCTGCTCTTCATCCAGGGTCATGGATCCAAGCTGTTTGTTTACCACGGAGGAAGGAGAATCTGGAAGACAAATCAGATGTCCACTGTAACAGCTGCCAGAGTTCCATGTGAGTAGACTGAAAAGGTAAGAAGGTGCAGGTGGGCTGTGGAGTAAATGTCCTGCCAAGGTGGACAGAAGGGAAAGGGGTCCAAGTGAAAGCAGGGAAGACAAGGAGGTTTCTCCCCATCATCTGCTAACCATGTAAAAGATGAATGTTGGCCCTAATTAAATAGAAGGTCAACAGGGGTCACCAACACATAACACACAAACACACACACGGGTAAAATGCTAGACTGCTCATGTCACACCTGCACATTGGCTAGGATAGGTACTGGGTGCACCACCAGGCCATGGGTCAAAACTAAAACCACAGCCGACAAAATAATCTGGTGGCACGGCCATGCCACCTGCCCCCCTTGCCAGGCAAGAGTGGGTGAAAGGACATCAGGTCTCATAGACATTACAGTCATGTGGACAGAGATGATACAACTTCCAGTAAGTAATGGAGCTGTTAACACTTAAGAACCTTTTCTGCCAGAACATCCCTCAGGATCTTCAGGTGGTAGGCACTTAAAATCAACAGGTGACGAGTTAGAAATACTCAGATCCTCTCAGCAAAACATCCAGGTTTCCACCAATACCAAAAAGGGGTTTTAACAAGCAAAGTCGGATGCACCATCAGGGCAAGTTGGGTGTGCACCCAGGGATCCATACGTGAAAATAGTTACTGCTACAATGGTAGTTAAAGGTGTAGCGTTATGGGGTTGGGCGGGGGGGGGGGCTCCAAAATGGAAGAGCCAGAGGCCCTTTGGAGATTTAATCCAATCTGGTTTAAATGGCTGCTCTTTAATAAAAACAGAAGGGCAGCTGACTGAAAAACCTGCAGATCTGGCATCAACTAATCTGGATCTTGGGGGCTTTTAACAGCCAAGGTGGCTGCGGGTGGGAGGGGTGTAAGAAGGAAGCCATGCTGGAAACCCAGGTCAGATGCTTAGCACTGCACTCGTAGCTGTTAGCTGAGGTGTTTTAGGGGTGGGGGGGCTGTAGAAGCAATGCTCTGTTACAAACTGCACAGCACACCATAACTGATGGAGAAGGGGGTGGTTTACTACGCAGGCAAGCTTTACAGTACTCTGCGTGATGATGT
>JABJVR010000063.1:692171-731907 GCA_025773905.1 Chitala chitala
AACGTTGCATTGAAACCAAACTATTGTACAAGAGGATTTTTGTCAGAAATGAAAGTAAACTGATGACATTCTTTGTAAATAAATAAATCAAAACTGCAACACACATATCGAATAGATGAACCTTGTAACCTTGACGAGTGGTTAACAACACCATCGGGTTAATATTGGGCTAACTCAACGTCTTAATTTTACCTTTGTACCTTTTATCGGCTCAACGGGCGAAAGGGGACCTGCTGACACGTACGCATTTTGCGTAGCGGCCACGCATTTTGACCTCCTTGTACTTTTGAACGCATTTCATGTTCAAAAGTGCGCGTATCGTTTTGATCTCGCATTTCGTCAGTGTCAGTAAAGTTGCTGTCGCTGAAGTTGACTGTGGCGCTGAGCCGTAAGCGGAGCGCTCTCGGCCAATCAGAGCGCTTCATTTTCAGCCAACTACCCCCGCTCTGCCTCGCCCAGCTTCGGGTCTCAGTTCAATTCAGTGCTGCGAGCGAGCTGGTCGGAGAGCGGGTAAAATTGAGTAAATGCAGGAAATATATTTTATTAAAAGAATTCATCTGTCATCTGAGCGTATTTGAGACCATCGATATTAATTGTAGTTTAGTCAGTTCCTTTGTAGGTGCTTGTAACAGATGTTGCTCTGTTCTTGGGTGACCTAGGCTGTTAGACAGAAAAGGAAAGTCCGACTCCGATGTGATGCGTTAGTGTTCAGTGAACCGGGAAGTGGCCTGAACGCATGCATAATGTAGCTGTTTATATAAGGTTGTGTTTAGTCAAAAGTTCGGTTAGTTTCTGTCTTTTTTATTTCGAGGCTCCGTCCAGGAACTACTGTAGTCAACAGTGTGACAGCTCTTAGCGCCGTAATTCCTGCAGAGTCTGCTCTACTGACCTGTTCTAAGGAGGCAACAGTCTTATTAATGCATATTTTCTGATATGAAGCGCTCCATACAGTTAAATAACTCTTGCCGTTACAATATTCTGTGATAGTGAGGTGTGGCCGTGACCGTGTCCTCTGCCCCCCTACAGAGGCGCACAGTCAGAGCCATGTCACGCAAGCTGCTGCTGGTTGACACGGACTGCGGCATTGACGACGCGCAGGCCATCATGATGGCGCTCGCGGCCCCCGGCGTGCACGTGCTCGGCCTCACGTGCTGCTTCGGCAACACGTCGGTGGAAAACGTGTGCCGGAACGTCCTGCGCGTCCTCTCCGTTTGCGACAGATCTGAAGTGGGTGGACCTCCTCCAACTGGACCAGTTTTATAGCTTATCAGATGGGTCTATTTATGAGATAAATATTTAAAAGTACAGCACTCAGGTCATTTAAAATATTTAACAGCTATTTTGAATATTACTCAGCATGTCTGTAGTGCGTACACTTGCTAGGCACAGCAGTGTGAGGCTCTGAAAGGAAATTTGTCTCTTCCAGATTCCCGTCTTCCAAGGAGCTGCATGTGCGCTAGTGGGAAACCCAGACTTGCCCTTAACCCACTTTGGCACTGACGGACTGGGGGGGGATGTGCTGGTGGATGACCAGCCAGAGGCCTGGATGACTCAGGTCCAGAAAGAGCATGCTGTAAATGCCTTGATAAGGATTGTATCTGAGAACAAAGGACAGGTGCGTTCAGGGGACCATGTCTACATGCTTTTAACGCATTCATTTATATTGCCCCCTTGTGGCAAACATGTGGTACTGTAGTGTTCAAAAATGAAAATGCCACAGGGACTTATTGTGTACTTGAAACATATGGTAGGTATCCCTTGTGGCTCTTGGTCCACTGACAAATCTTGCCCTGGCTGTGAGACTGGATCCTGACTTGCCAAAAAAGGTGAAGGACCTCTATATAATGGGAGGAAATATGGAAGGTATGACTTTTTACTATTTTGAATTTATTTAATTGGGTCCTTCAGAACCTTCAAAACATTTTTACTCTTCTTACAGGCAAAGGGAACCGTACAATATGTGGAGAGTTTAACTTTGTAATGGACCCGGAGTCAGCTCACATTGTCCTAGAGGACTTTGTTTGTCCCACGTACATTGCATCATGGGATTTTACCTGCAGAAACAAACTGTCATGGGTGCGTTATCTAAATTACCACTGCTTGTTTTTAAAGAGACAACATTCAACATTACGATGCGTAACAAGTTACAACTAATGCTGCAAATAATTGTAGTTAAAACCATTTGAATTTAACCCTCAACCTGACATTTACCCTAAGTGCAAATTCATTAAGTGGTAGAGGTTTCTGTTGCAGTGTTAAACAAGACAGTAAGTGGTCGAAAAGTGGTTCTCGTCTCGCCCCCATTTTTTCCCATTAGGACTTCTTTGACGAGCTTGTTAACCAGGACACCCCCGCCGCGCAGTTTATGAAGACGATCACGTCCAAGTGTTGGGCCTACAAGCGGGAGATCATGACGAAGAAGGACATGCTGTTTGGGCCCGGCTTCGTTTCGTACGACTCGTACGCCATGGCGGCAGCAATCGATGAGAGCGTGCTCGTGGCCAGCTTGGAGTGCCCTGTGCGTGTGGAGCTGCAGGGGATGCTGTGCCGTGGCATGATGGCCTTGGATCAGACCCGCCAACTGGGGAAGGGTCACTGTGCATTTGTGATGACCAAGTTTGACATGGAGAAGTTCAGCACAATGCTGAGCGAAGCCTTCAGGCAGCCTTGTAGGAAGACACTGTAGGTAACAGCCATTCTACTAGACCCTACAGCGGCATGGTTAAAAACAAAAAAAAAAAACCCCAGAAGTTCGAGTTGACATGCAAATGGGAATTGAAGCTTCACACAACAAAGTCTGTCTGTCTGGTTTATTCTGGACCTCGTTGTCAGCATCACAACTTATGACAAAAGCTGATCCAGGACAATGTAACTTTAAACTCAAACCCAAGTCCTCAAACACTTTCTGAAAACAGCAACCTAAACTGTGGAAAGGAAAATCCTCTATTTTTAAAGGCAAATTTGGCTCTTGAAACACGACGTTTCCCCCCATTTCAACCATACTGATGTTCAAAACTCGGCACATAAAAATCACGGGTCAAAGATTCTAACAGAACTTTGTTTGCAAAATACAACAACCTTCTCTGTATCAGTTCGATTCCAATTAAACACTAATATGGCCAAAATATATTTTTGTATTATTGCAATCTTATCAAAGGTAATCTCTCAGAGCAATTTTCCTCTTTACGCAAAGTGCTATCTTTAAATAGCGTAATACTGGATCATAAACATACCAAAACAATTCAGTATTACATAAAAGGGGAAATGTAAAAAAAAAAAAAAAAAACAACACAAAAGGGGGGTGGTCCCTATAAGGGCAATATTTGTCAACTTTTGACTGTTTTAAAAACATTTTAAATAAGGCTTTCTTCAAAAACACAAGTAGTACCTGTAAGCCATTTTCTTTAAATTCCTCTAATTAAAACGGTGGAGGCTTGGGACCACACTACCTATCAATGTTTGAAGCTCATTTGCTGGGAAGGAAGCACTGGTAAAAGAAATCTTTCCAAATTTAAGTTTTACCTTTTAAAAAACCCAAAAGTGCTCATGGCCTGTAATTTCTTTTTTAGTTAAGACGAGCAGCTGTCAGTTGTCCTTGTCACTGGGGTTGGGCCATGGTTCGGAACTCCGCCTACTCAGAGTTGGCCCCCACATACTCCAGGGAATATAGGAACGACCAATATCAGACGCAGGGGCAGTTGGTGGAGCCAGGCCAGGGCAGCTGCTGTCTGAGCTGCCAATCAGGTCGTTGAGTGGGCCAGAAGAAGGCGGGGCCAGAGAGGGTAGGCTGCTATTCCCATTGGTTGACCAGATGGAGCTGCTGAAGGGAGTAGTTGAGGACCAAGGGCTGCTGGTGTTGCCAAGAATGGACTGTACAGGGACACGTGTAGACAAATATTCTCAGTTACACTGGCAGCATGTGCTTACGCTGCACCTCAGAAATGAACATGCATTTGTCCAGACACCGCATGCCACACTATTTCCAATCTCTGCCATCCTGCTAGACTGCAGGACAGACATGTAAAGCACTTTATTCCGCTTTAATATGCCTATTAATTGAAATCTCAAGTTGTGAGATTCAAAAAGTACCTGCTCAGCTCACAGTTTAATGTTCTCAAACAAAACTCACTCCCATTAAAGTAAAAGAAAAGTTCTCTTACGCCAGTGGGTGCAGTGGGGCTGCCAGAGCTGATGGCCCAGCTGTGCAAGGGCTCAGGATTGGGGGCATCCCAGATAGAGGACGACACAGGGCCATATCTGGTCCAGCTCTGCTGCGACTCCTGACTCTTGGTGAATGTCATACCCCTGAATACTAAAACAGAAAACAACCTGGTGTTTACCTCCCTCAGACACTCGGTCAATCCTGATGAGAACATTTCACTGGTGCTTGGAATGTTACAACACTGCAAAACTACATGCAACAAGATATTTTCTAGACTTCTGGAGCTTGTGCTTACCTCCTGACAAGTTTAACGTGGGCTCAAACGGGTTGAAATTGGGGCTATTTGTACTGGCCGAGGGACTCCAGAGTCCAGAACTGGAAACAGGAGGGGATTTAGGTGAGAGCTGACCCACATGAAAATTTGGGGCCAGAGGCGGAACGTCGTGTGAGATGAGCAGCTCACCTGTCAGAGCCGTCGCTCTCCGTGGACGCAAGGTGCGGGATGGAGGGCTTCCCTGGAGCCTCAGCTCTGCCCGCGCTGCTTTTAGCTGCTAAGCTGCCCCCTGGGAACATGGCACAGAGGCGCTCAGCTCGGCCTGCCTGCCAACCCACGTAGTCGCGCCCGGCTGGCTCCGCGGCCACGGCCCGCCGTGACTCACCGGGGCTCTTGTCGTAACCAGCGGCGACAGCTGCAAACGTGGGGTTACCGTTCTTCCCTGGCAGGGTGGCCACTGGCGGCAGTTTGCTCTTGTTCCCGGTTACCTTCTTAACGCCCATCTCACTGCAGGGTAGAGACATACACAATGAAGAACGTAGCAAACACACACACCTGTGTGTCCTGTGTAGGGGGAGGGACCACTCAGTCACAAATGCATAAAGTGGAAGCAGTGGCAGTAGAAATGGCAGGTGTTGGCACCTGTTGGCATTGACCACGCTGCTGTAGGTGCCACGTGTCACCAGGCTCAGGGAAGTGGGGGGTGGTGAGCACGTTCTTGACACGTCCACCAGTGGCTTCTTCAGGAAGGGATCTGCGTTCATGGTCTGAATGGAGATCTGCTGCAGGCTGTCCACTGCTGTAGGAGAAAAAGAAAGCAACACTAACACTGAAATGACTGTTGCAAAAATGTGCCTGAGATCGACACCGTGTACAGACCTGTATGCCCAGTCTCCTGACATGAGTACATGTACATACATTTAACTATGTACTCATATTAGCTGATGGCCTGGGGCAGTTTGATGTACTGTGGAGGGTGGGGGTTTTTACAGCCAACTTACGGCTCCCAGACTTGTGGAGGGGCACGGTGTCCCACTCTGGTGGGGGCGAGTCCTTCTCTCCCTCCGAGCTGCTGCTGTTCCCGTTCTCCTGTACCAGACCGTGGGACAGGAACTTCCCCAGAGCTGGACGGCAATCCTCCATCTTCCCACAAGCCATTGCTGAGAGGGACCATTAGAGAATTTACACAACTTGTACAATGCATTCACATCAACTGATGCCTTTGTCCAAAACTTAGTATTTTGTCAAAAATTTAAGTATTTTTCCCTATTGTAGCATCGCCCTGCAGCAAGTGTTTAATTGCTGTAAAGATCACCACCATACATTCACCTGTACAGTCTTGGTTGGGAAATTAAATGGAAAAACAGGTACATCAACCACTGCCACCACCTTCTGGCACGCTGGCACAGCGCAAACCCGACAGGAAGGTGTGATCGAGCCGAGAGGAAACCCCCACCTCTAGGCTTGGGCAAAGGTCTTTGCTTCTGGCCCATTAACGGTGGTTGCATCAGGGTTTTGGCTGTAAAATTTTTCCGTTGTTTGTTCTCCAAAGGCGTTACATATGGAAGCTCCAGTGAACTGGGAAGGAGAAATGAAGATGCTGCTTAAGGAAACGGGCTCACTAAGAAGCTGCTGTATTTGGCCTGCAGTCACAGGTCCATCACCGGACTCACCTGGCTTTAATGTCCGTTTGGTTCTCTTTCTTTGTAATGCTTGGCTTTTTGTTCCTGGGCTTGAGAAATGCGGAAACTTCTTCTTTCTCCTTGTCCACTGCGTAAGGCCGACCTTTTTTCTTAACTGGTTCCTAAGATCAAAACGACGTTCAGTTCTTCATCAACACTCTACAAGTCAGAATATGCAATGGCCGTTATGCATTCGCTGGGCCTGACCTCTTTGACGGTGGGTTCCACGTCTGGGTTCGACGTTTCTGTGGTGGTTGAGGAGCTGTCATCATTGTCACCCAGTGCATCTTTGACCTCATCTCCCTGGGCTTTTCCCTTGGACCGCTTGTCCTTCTCCTCTCGCTTCTTCTGGGCCTTGGACTTTCGCTGGAGTTTCCCTTTAGGAACTGTGACTTAAAATTAAACAGCTTGGTCATAACCTCGGAGCTCAAATTTAAAAACAATGGATTTGCATGGAGTACCACTGCAAGTATGTGCTTTTCCATGTGTTTCCTCTTGAACAGCACCATATTTTCCCCTAGCAGAAGACTTTGGAATTACATCTTTTCCCCCCTAGAATCTCCCCATCGGTTGAACAGTATATGAAATTTTGGTGCCACTGCACTTATTAGACAGAGCTACAAAGAGGTCTCAATGGGTAAACTTTAATTATAACAATCCTGTATACAACTGGAAATGACCAAAACAGAGCATGCATGGAAACTCACCTTCTGACAGCATGGCACCTGCTTGCCCACAGCCTTGTACTAGGGAACTTTTGCTCTGTGCAGCTGGCGAGGGCGGCTGCTCATGGAACACGTCCACAGCCGGTGACTCGGGTCTGTCCAGGTCCTTGTCCATGGCGTCCAGGAGGCTCGTGTAATCCAAGTCCTCGGAGCTGTGGCGGACTCCTCCTTCAGACTTCAGTGGCTGTGCAGGCACTGTTGGCGTGTGGGTCTCTGCCACCATGGCACCCAGGTTTACCTGCTGTGTTTGCTGGCCCAGTCTGGCACTACGCACTCGACGGTTGGTGAGCTGGCACTGAGCTGCTGCCGCTGGCCCATCAGTGCCTGAAGCAGAGCCACCAGTCACCTTGGGCCCAAACGCAGAGCCCGTTTGCATTGCTGCCCTGCCGTGGCCGGCTCTGGAGCGCAGCCCCTCCAGGTCCGGTGGAGCCCGGCTGCTGCTGTGGGCCGAGGTGCCACACGACCGGCCGCCCGACCGCGACGTGGAGCCGCACGCGCCGTATGTTCCTCGTGTTGGATTGTGGTTTGTGTCTCCGTACTCACTCAAGCTGGAAAAGACGGCAGCCAACAGGAATGCAGCATTTAAAAACAAGTTCTACCAATTCATGATTTCTGTGCAATGACAATTTCAACTGATATTCCCCCCCACTCATTCAAGTTACTCACTTTGCATCAGTTTGAATTCGTACAATTTCCCTGAGATCAAAGGGTCGGCCTGTCTCCATGGTAGACGCTTCAAAAGACAGGCGTCTCCTGAAGGGTTCCCATATGCCCTGTGCCTCCAGGTAAGCCGTGGCAATCACCAACAGGAACATGGAGCTGGGGGTTACAGTCACACATCAGCCATGGAGAAGCACCAGCACTCTGAACTTCATAACAATCTGAGTTTCACAGGCAAGGGCAGAGGCACCAACTACAGCAAAACGGGCACATCCACCTAAATCTCTCTGTTATGCTTAGGAACGACAGGCACGTAGGGTGGGGTGGCTGCTCCGAGTCACCTCATGATGATGGAGATGATGACATAGAGCTCCAGCTCCCAGCTGGGCCGGGGCAGGGCCTCTGCACACGGCGCCAGCATGTGATAGGGCAGGGAGGCGTTAAGCACAAACACGAACGCGGAGCCGCCCGCCGACACCAGCTTCAGCTCGCGGATCACTCGTGAGGCCGTGAAGTCAGGCGTAAACCTGCCATGCGACAACAAAGAGACAGGCAAGCTGCTCATCTCACACGACATTCCGCCTCTGGCCCCAAATAGGCAACATTCTGCAGTTTGTATTCCCACACCCAGTTGAGTTCAGTTTACTTCTGGAATATGGGATTCCAGAATAAATCCAAAAATTATTTGTCATTGGTGTCAATGTTATTAAACACGCTGTATTTTACTTACACACACACACACACACACACACACACACACACACACACACACACACACACACACACACACACACAAAACCCCAGCATCCCCCTACCCCACCACATAAGTAAAGCAACCTTGTAATATTACTTACAATATGACAATGTCCTTTGAAGCATTTGGTTTAAGTGCAAATTCCTGGCAGTTGAGAACTTTGAATCCAAACCCTTCACAAGCACAACCACTGATTTCTATGGATCGGATGTTGATCGGAAGCTGTCCCACGTTCTCAACTTTAAACGTCCTTCTGAGGGTGAAGTTGGGCTCTTTCGATTTAACTTCTGAAATAAGTGAAATGTGAGAATTGAGGAAAGGGGGGAGAAAAAAAAAAAAAGTGGTCTGGTTTATACAAAACAGGTCTCAACTCAGTCATAACGCGTCAGCTTCCATCACTGGTTTGTTTTTGGTCATACATGTGTAACGTAGGGACCTGAACCCATCTGGGGCCCATGATCAATGGCAAATAAAGTACACTGGAACACAGCAGACTGCTGAAGGAGTTTACGAGCAGCAGTCTGAAAGAATGATAGTGAATGGAAGAAATTCACAGACTCCCTTAGTTGTCAGCCAGTGCTGGGTGAGGGGCTGGGGTGGAAATCAACAAAGTAAAGTGAGCTTTTGGCAGCAGGCCAAGAGAATACCCTAAAACATGATGGCGTGACAGACCCTCTCAGTCCATTTTTATCGTTTTCCAGATACTGGGACACAACAACAACTCTTCAAACTAAAAGATACACTTCCAATATTTTAGCTAGAAACAACTCCTGGAGGTGAACCTGAACTTGGTAGCTGAGGCTTGAGGCGCCAGTTCCTGAGACCTTAATGCCCGGCCGCCCTGCTGGCATGCCCGGTACGCTGCATGAGCACGATGCCCGTGGCAACCAGGGGTCGGAAAGGTGGGGTTCAGGGGCACACCCACCATCAGTGCAGTCCTTGAGCAGCGACTCTGTCATCTTGAACCTCAAAGAGCTCCCTGGGCCTGGGGCTCTGCCTGCAATCCTCAGGCTCTCCGCAGTGCCCTGGCCCTGAACCAGCAGGTAGTCCAACACCGTCAGGTTGTTCCTGCAACACCAGAAGTCGCAGAACAAGCTCAGCGTAAACCTAACAAAGGTGCTTAATACAGAACCAGCATGCAGGGACACCATCAGTGGAACTCTTCTTATTCATCCACTGTGGTGCTTTTTAACTGTTCCTGTACAGTCTGAAAATAACGAGAAATATGACAAAAGGAAATCGATCACTGCGTTAAGTCAGTATTTCCAAGTAACCTTGTATACACATTTTTCAAATATTTCAAATGTAGTGTCTTAACTATGGTTTATATAAAGATCCAAATTTTACCTTCTATTCAGCACAGTAACTCGCATTTTTTAAGCGCATTGTAACACTTTACATTTTATTTATTTAGCAGACGCCTTTGTCCAAAGCGACTTACAAGGGTAATAGTACACGTGCATGTCACAATCGAGGTCAATCAGTATTAGAGAATCTACTAACAATAAGTGCTGTCAAGCAACAATAAGTGCTTTACCCCAAAGAACCTAAACAACCAAGTTTCAAATTCTCTCCAAGTATATTGTACTAGCTATTCAATTCCAGAAATCAGACGTTTGTGTGGTTTAACACTGGTTCATTACATCTGCACGACCTCGCAAAGAGTTGCAAGTTTAGCGAGATGCAGGCAGCGGAGGTGTAACACTGAGGAACCACGGGACAGTCTGACATCATCTGGACCGCCTTGGGTAACCTTCAAATGGACACCAACAAAAGGTGCATGGAGAGGATCGTAGGGTGTGGTAAAATAGTGTCACACGCGCGCACACACTGAACCTCCCTGCCCCCAGGCTGCTGTAAGTCAACAGCACAGTTCTGATTAACATTGTCTATGACATCTATGGCAGTGTGTGGAGGCAGACACACACCTCCCTGCGCTGCAGCGTACCTGACTATGAGCAGTGACGTCACAGCGTGGCTGTCCGCTGGTGTGAACCGTACCGTCAGGGTCCGCACCTCCCCGGGTGAAAGCAGCACATTACACACAAAGGGCCGTGTTGAACCGTCAGCAAATGCCGAGCCCCCTTTAACAGACGTCTACAGGAAAACGAGAAGATCAGAGTCCAACGACCAGCTACACTGACACAGGGAAATAAATCCTTTTCAAAACATCCTGAAACTAAAATTAAAGTTGAACATTAAAACATTTCAGAAAAAAACCTTAATTCACTGCCAAAGTGTGCATAAGCTATACGTTTAGAAAAGCTAAACTATAAAACCGTGACAGCCATTTTTTCTGGAAAGCACTGCTCAATCTCAGATTCAGGAACTTACATGGTTTTTGTAAACCTGGAATTCTTGCGTGTTGGTGCTCATGTTGAAGTAGTTTTCCAGGGTGAGTCTGGAAGCACACACATGGAATACTGCAGGGAATACTGCACCACAGCGTCACAAAGCAAACATGCTTTCACACCAGAGCAGACTGAAGGGGAACAATGCAAGAGTTCTGGCCACCCCCATCTTTCAGTTCAACCATTTCCAGTAAAGTTTCATTAAATCAGTAATCACTGCTGCACCGATCTCTCACTTGGTTAACTCCTTAATATCTTTAATTTCTTCCTGTATAGCACTTTGAGGAAACTTGTTGTGAAAGGCACTACACAAAGAAACTGAATTTGACCGAATCTACCCCAGAAAGTGGGTATGCTGCAGCAGGGCACTGATACTGAAACACCAGGTGAGGATAGGGCACACACCAGGTAAGCTTAAAGAGTTTAAAAAGTACTCATATTTTGATTATGCATGATTTTTATATAGAATTTTAACAAACAAACTTCACGTGAAAAGTTACAAACACCAAAACCACTCCTCTGCCTTTCAATTCACTACAGAAATGGGGGGGAGAAACTCATCCAAAGAACATCAAAACACATTGACAGGTGGATTCTTACTCTTTGAAGTGAGAACAGAAAGGAAAAAAAGCAGCAAAGTTTGTAACAAAGTTTAGGCATAGCCTGGAGCCCAAACACTCACCCGTCAAACAGTTTTTCTGCAAACACAGAGGGGTTGGAGTACAGCGCTACAGGGAGCACCTGGGCGTACACTGGCACATCTGCTTGGTTCACCAGAACTACAGTGCTCTCCTGCAGAAGGACAGGCTAGTAAGGTTTCTCGTCTGGATAGACACACCCCACTCTGTCCAACTTGCCACCCCTCCCAGGATGGGGAGGGCTTACTCACCGAGGATCCGTTGGTGCTGGTTAGTGGGAAGATGATGTGACGTGAGGAGTTGATTATGGAGGGCCACATCATGTGGGCTGTGACCCTGACCTGCACGTTCTTCTGAAGGTCTGTGTTCACCTCAAATACAGCCTCGACCCTGGGTTTAACGAGAACCGTTACCAAAGCTCGACAGTAACTGCAGAGTTAAACTGCCGCCATTACACAGTCACTTCTCCCACAATACACACTGCTGGTGCGCTATTGGCCGGAAGGTGGCAGGACGTACTCGTGGCCCGATTTGTCTTGCAGCTCGCTCCAGCGCCTGCGCAGCGTCCGGTACACGTCGACATCGGCGTCCCACGCTCCCTCCTGCATGTGCAGCGCGTGTTGTGCTTTCGACTCGGCTGCAGTGAGAAACAGGAGCGCTTCGTTTGCACACACAGGAAGACAAGCTAAGCCTAAAGCGGGTGCTGCCAGTCTCTGCCAATCCCTGTCCCAGCTGTACAACCATTACAATGGCAACACTACTGCAACAGGTATCCAAGACAAAAATTTAGTAAGAGTTTTAACAGTTCATCCAGACCAGGGAGAATGTTTACTTACATTTCAACAGAAACGGTATTCCAACATAACAGTGATCCCCACACTGTAAATTAGCGTCGAAATAAATATTTGCTACCTAGACAAAGAGGGGGAAAAAAATCCTTTATCATGAGAAGTAAATGCTTTGCGAGCATTTAAAAGGAGCAGGGCTCTGTCGGGCACACACGGGGGGCACACCTTGGATTTGCGCCTCGGCTCCAGCTCGTCCCTACCACCACGGAGTCTTTTGTGGTAGAACCGCGTGTCCTCAGAGAGACAGCGAATGTCCTTCAGCTTCACCCTCTGTGAGAAGGAGCTCATGACCGTGAAACTCTGATGGACCGTTTTTCCCTGAAAGCACAGACACAGAACTTTTTACATGCGTTGACAAGAGGATGACACATCAGCTTCAGTACGGCTGCTTCTGCATGCCGGCGCCCGCTTCTAACAGAGAAACACAGAGTATTGAGCACTCAGGCACACACACAAAACCTGTTCAATTACTGCACAATCACCCGACAAGGCGACGCAGCGTTTCAGGCGTCATTACAGGTGTGACATGCACAGGTGAGAGAGAGATGTGGGCAGACAGGTGGAGAGCAGACAGCTCTTACCGGGAAGGAGTGTGGAAGATCTATGTGCTTTGGGGAGCTGTTTAACGTCCCCACTGCTATGATGCCTTTCACAGGTATCGTCAGTATCTGTAACCAAAGGTGACACTGCGTGTCACGCAGCCGGCTGGGTTTACAGTACAGCAAAGGAAAGACAGACACCCTGAAGGACACACCTCATAGTCTGTCGTGATGTGTACCGCTCCGTCGTAGATGCCCTCCAGGTCTTTCGCCACCAACGCAACCCGGAACACAGCATAGTAGCCCGAAGCTAATATTACCTGCACAAAAAGACAGACAGGAGAGAAGCCCCAGGTTGCACTTTTACTGCACTCTCACCAGACACTTCTGCTTGGTTAGACCAATAAACTCAGCCAAGAGCATTAAACTCTATGCACAGCCTTGTACTTTAGCACAACTCGCTTGTGGAAGTAGTTTACAAATTTTTAGCAGATCACAACATTCTCTACTCCTGTAATGCCAAACAGTTTACACATCCGTCTGTCATTGCACACACAATGACTGCAAATGCAGATGGTCCCTGAGTTACGATGGTTCGACTTACGATTTTCGGTCTTACGATGACGATAACAATACATCAACATTGTAAAAATATTTTAAGTATCACACGGCATATGCAGTATGATACCCTGGGACGCAGCTGGGATGTAAACATCTCCCACCTTGTGAGATGCCTCACTCTTGCCAGCGATCGACAGAGTCTGTGTTAGAACACTTTTTTTTTTTTTTTTTTTTTTTTTTTTTTTTAAGCGCGTATTTATTTTGTCTCGACTTACGATATTTTCAAGTTACGATGGGGGTCATTAGAACGCATCTCCATCGTAAGTCGGGGACGATCCGTACATACCGGTGAACACAAACTAAATATTTTTGTGAACATGGCAGCGAACCTGAACAAAGCATGCCTTAAAACACTTTCTGCAAAGTTATACACTGAGTGAAACTCATCAGAAAAACACCAATTCACACACTGACGTACAGTAAGCAGCTCACTCAGTTGCAGCAGACAGAGCTAGCCAAGAGAAACGGGGCATAGAATAAGACAGTTAGGCCAACGCTTGCATTAGCCGTTAGCCGTATTACAGAAGACTGGATACGGCCCACGAGAACTGTTCTCACCAGCAGCTCATGCCACTTACCATTAATAGCAATAAAAAGCTGATGAGACATTTTGCCATAACGCTGATCACAGCACAAGCACACAGAATACGTGACTGTGTAATTTCAGCAGCACGAATGTGAGAGTGGAACAACACAGGGTAGAGGTGGCAGCCACTTACGGTTTTGTGGTCAGACGCCGTGGCGTTGTGGAGGGCCTGTGCCCTGGACAGAGCCATAGTCCTGTTCCCCGACTCTGCACGGAGCAGGTCCACAGTCAGGCTGTCCCCAGTCACCAGCCAGGACTTCACCTCCAGCTGAGCATCAGAGGAGAGGGCTTAAGGTGGAAACCGAGCCAGCCACAGGAGCCGTAACTGGGACCGTTTATACGGGATGGGGCTCGTACCTCAATGGGGTTGCTGTTTATGACCACAAATATCAGACTGCTGACGTCTGTGGCGCTGAGCACACCGAAATCCAGGAAGTGCTCTTCCAGACTGGGAGGCAGGACAACTGTCTGCTCAAGACAGCATGAGGACGGAAGACAAATCAGACAGGTGCGGCTGTTTGGAAAGGGCCTCTCCACACCTGCGTGATTCACTGAAACCTGAGCGCTGGACTACGTCACGGCTCCATTTGGTCAGAGACGCAGGACTGTAATTGACACCTTTCGTGCTCAGAACAGCCTGTGAAAAGGGGTGTTCCACTTAAACATATATGTTTACCTCAAGGAAGCCCGTGTACGCCCGGATTGGCAGGTGGAACTTTGACGCGTTGGTGACAAGCAGGATGTTGCTGTCAATGTGGATGGAGGGCCGGACAGGCCGGAAGTACAGCGTAAAGATGTTCCGCGACTCGTGGGCCGGAATTAGGACAGGCTTGCTGAAGTTCTGGACCTAAGTACACAGATAACAAAGAAAATCAAAACCTGACTCAGAACCACAACTCAGCCAATCCGGAATTGCAATTTAAACAAGATTATTTGGCTGAGAAGAAATCAAATCAGCCTTCAATTTTTATAGCACCTAACAACAACAACTATAGAGTTGAACCCAGGTGCTGAAGCAAGAATAAAACCAGTAATACAACACAAAACAGAACAGAGGTTTAAGAGAAATAAAAAAATAATAATAATAAAATTAAAAAAAATAAAATAAATAATTTTTGTGACCCTCGGCTAAGTATCAAATGCTTAAGTGAATAAATTTAGTCTAATTTACAGAGAACTTGTCTACAGCACGAGCATCGTCACAGAAGGAGTTCCGTGGTTTGGGTCCGGCCACCCCACGATTTGTCCCTTTACCGCGCAACTACCAACAAACATTGCTCAGAAGACTTGAGAGAGCGGCATGAATTGTCAGGGCCAGGCCATGGAGGGCCTTAAAGACAAATAGCAAAAGTTTGAATCTGACTGTAGATTGGACTGGCAGCCAATGAAGAGAAGGGAGAACAGGAGTAATGTGCCTGTGCTTTGGGGTATTAATCAGAAAGCCAGTAGCACGTTGTTTTGAAAAAGCTGTAGCCGATGTAAAGCAGATTGATTACTGTAATGCCTTATACATGACATATTAATCTACCCTAGACATAATGAGAGCATGAATGGCTTTCTCCAAGTCTTTGACTGAGAAAAAGTTTAACCTCCGTTAGCAAGAGAAGCTGAAAGAAGCTTGTTCTCACAGCTGCGTTAATTTGGCTGTCAAAGCGCAAATGGTCATCGAAAATTACCCCCAAATTTCTAACCTCGTTTTTATTCTCTACCGCTAGGTCTCCAAGGATTAAAGAAATCCTTTACTGAAACGTGAAGAGGGTGCATTTAGCCAACCTTCAGCACGAGGAATACCAAAACCTTTCACAACAGGGGAATTAAGTGACAAACACAGCAACACACAGCGAGCGTTTGCCATAGACGAACATGCTTTGGAAACCTCCCTTTAAGATATACTTAAAAGCCGCATTAAGAAAGCCAACACAACAGCAGGACTAGTGTGGGCATTGTTAGCGATAGTTAAAGAATGCCACACAGGAGGTGAGGACCAACGGCTTTTTTCCGATTCCAGTGTACAGCCGCTGTGCTGCCGATTTGGAACGCAGTTCAGCAGCCCCTCCTGCAGACCACCACAAACCTCCTCAGCCCCAGAGCATGAGCCACACTCACCGCAAACATAGTCCTGGCCTCTTCTGGTAGTGAGACGTTGTGGACAAGAATGGCAAAGCTGAAAGTGTTTGTGAGAAAGAGCGGCCTCTCCACAGGGTCGGTGGGGCTGTCCCTGATGTGGAACAGCGTGGCCGTGTGATCGAACCCCAGGTACCTAATGGGAAACCGAGAGGGTAACAGCATGAGGGGGACGAGTTTCACAGGCACACTGGCAACACCAGACCATACACGCACGGCGACATGGAAACCTTATCAAAACCATAACAAGCAGGTCCTTGAACAAGGTGGACATGGCCTTTTAAACATAGGCAATAGACCACTACAGATGACCGTAAAAGCGTAGCATTTAAGAAAAAAATCTGACCTCTAAAAACTTCAAATTTCACTTTTCAAAATACTATAAATAGTAAAACAAAATACCCTGGAAATCAAACTGAATTCTACCCTACATCCTATGAACCATATCTACAAACATTATTTCAATGTAAGAGTAGCAAATTACAGAAACGAAAGTGATGGTTACTGTGGAAGGGCAGCGTATTTAAACCACACAAAACCTTACCCTTCTAAAACTTCTGCCTGGTATGGAATTTCAAGCTTGGAATAACTTTTCTCTTTTGCTTTCACCGTTATTTTTCCAGAAAACTGAAACGGCCTTCGTGCCTTCGAGGCTGGAAGAAAGGGGGAAAGTTTTTGCACCCGTCAGGACTTGAATGTCACTTTACTCCACATGACAGAGATAGTCACTGAAAAAGAGCTGAACGCTGACAAGAACAAGGAACCCCGGGGCACATTCCTGCAGATCAGCAGGTACACATCCAGAGAGCCTTCCGTGACTGTGTGGAAGCAAAACATCTATTATACACAAAGTTTACAAGTCAGTCCAACAACCTAGGTGAAAAGATGTTCAGTTCAAGCCCCCCTTTGGACCACACTCACTGGATACATGCAAGCACAATACAGAGCTTTAAACTAAGCACACGCTGAAGCACATTCCTTCTTGCTTAGGGAATTGGTCCTCAAGATCCAGTGAATCTGGACCGGACAGTGCAGCTTGTTCGGTGGTCTGGCCACCTCACAGCCTTGGGCGTCCTCCCTCACATTCTTTATGCTTCACACAGACCTTAAGCTCATGACCTTCCCTTAATAAATGCATTACAGGTTAATCATACATGTTTAACACTCACTAAGCACACTACAGATGAAGCATACATGAAATGCTTTTACGTTTGTATGTCCCTCTACGAGCTCAAACGCACCAATCTGATTCGGCAGCACAAGTCTGAGTAAACGCGTCAGTGCAGCACTCAGGGCTGGACCGTCACTCTTCGTCTGGTATACCTCCCATTAGCTACCCTCACCCCACCTAGTCTGCAAAACAACATTCATTACAACAAGCGCAACGACAGTGGCAGTACGTACTGCAATATATTTTCCTTTGACATCTGCATTTGATCAGAAGACAAAGGACCCCTGTGCCCAAGGTGTGGTTCCTTAGCCTATACCGGTAGGACAGGCCAGAGGTGGGGTACCTTTGGAAGTGAGGCTAAAACTGCTGTCAAGTGCAGCAGGGTCAAAAGAGCGCGTCTGATGTCTCCTTGAAGTCCGACTACAAGCCTGCTGTCCCTCAGCTGCACTGACACGCCTGCCCTCACCTGCCATTTTAATCCCCCGCGACAATCCGGCTGTTAAACACATTACTGACCCGCAGCTTACTATTTAAAAAAGTCTCTTCCCAGGATGTCCGGCTTGCGCTGCCAGTATGTTATGATGAGGACAACAGTAGTTTTTGCGAGATCCAGTCCAAATACAATTTCCCTGACAGCTTGTTAAAAACGCATACGTTTGGCGAGCCCCAGAAAAGTAGCAAGAAAACTGCTTCCATGACTTCTGCGTTACAAATGTGAAGCTGCTGCCACTGTTGTTGCACAACCAAGGTCATAAAGGTCACATGGTCTTTCACAGCTAGCGGTGCTCCTGCAGGACCTGCAGAACTGCAGCACTGAGCACTGCTTGTAAACAGGCAAAACGATACGTACTCACCATCAAAACTGATGCTTGCTACTTTGGTATACCTACTCTCCCCTGCTCTCAACGTCACTGGCTTGAAGTCTATTGAAACCGCTTCATTTGACGGCGTTGGCCGTATACTCTGCAAAACAAAAGCAGGCTTAGACAGGATGTGCCCCCCCCCCCACACACACACACACACACACACACACACACACACACACACAAAAGTACTTACTGTAATCGGTACATCTTTTGTTCCAGAATTTAGTAGATGTAAATTAAGTTGTTTTGGACGATCTGCAAAAGCACACAACACCAAAGCAACATGTAACCATGTTAACACAGGTAAAGGTAATCTCAGCTACAGCTGGTGTGACCCAGTGCGGTCATGGGGTCACGTCCACCCCCTGACAACGTGCACCTCCACTCGTACCACACCATACAGAATCCTTACTTAAGTTTTCTGTACTAACAAACTAGCAACATTTGAATTACACCTTTAATTTATATCATACGCACAGCCTAAATGTATTTGCAAGGTTTCACATGATTAAAGTGAAAATTCCTAAAAAAAAAAAAAAAAAAAAAAAAAAAAAAAAAATTCTAAATTTTAAAACGTTGAACTTTGTTACAATACACAACACTGCAGCAAACGGCACAGAATTTGTCAAATCAGCAACTAAAACAGCAGCACGCAGAAGACACCGCAGGATTCGAAGCGTCATCATAACTGGGTAACGACAGCTCCAACCAGAACATGCTAGAAGATTCCGTCCCGGTGCACCTCAAAAGGACATCTTACCTTGTGATCGTAATGTGCCGAAGTCTAACATCTCTGTGGAAGAGTATATTCCAGGGGCTGTATCACGACAAGAGAGAGAACGAGGTGAGCTGGAGACAGGTGAGGCCTTACCGACATCACACGTGCCAGAGGCGGCGAGACGGTGAGCGGGAATGCGTGCACACCTGTGGTGACCTCCACCTCTACTGGCAGAATAATAAATTCGTCCTCATCAGACGCGTTCGTTTTGATCCGAATGAAGGCCGTGTGGTTGTCAGCGTCCCGCGATGAAAAGCTGGCCCTCATCACCCCTTTCGTCTCAAATGGAGGTATCTCCTGAAACGAGGCAGGAGCAGGTGAACAGAGAATGGAAAAAAGAACGAGAACTGTATAAAAGGACCGGTTGAATCTAACTGTTCAACTGAAAGGAACAGCGGGTCATAAGGAGATGTCACAGGCCCGTCACACACAAGGCAAACCCCCAAGACATGGCAGACACACTCTACACGTACCCATAATTTTCTGGTGCCGCCCTGCTGGCCAGTGGGCAGCTCCAGGTGCAGGTCTCCCCCGCTGGAATACATCTCAACAACCTGGAACATAGGAAGGGGGTGAAGTTCGCCGAGCAGGTTCCAAGCACAAACAATGTAGTTCCTCTAAACGTCCAGATGGTGGGGTCACCACCAAGTCACACTTTACATGGACAATTTCCAGAAACTTCCCAATCCTACGCAGCCCTATTTAAAACACAGGAAAGCAGTGCTGGCAGTGTCTGGTGAACACTAGTTCAGAAATGTTGAGTTCCTGTACACAGCAGCCAGGAAAGGGAAGAGGTTCATTGCAGGCAAATGCAGAAAGGTGCATGCAGGGCAGGGCGGGGCAGATGTGCACGCGCTCAGTGACTCACCTGCAAAGGTTCACCGTGCGGGTTGTGGATGTTTATTAGCGGCGAGAAGCTGCTGTTGACTGGGACCCGCGCTCCGATGAACGGCCTCAGTCTGTAGGGGTTTGGAATGCCCACCCCAAACACCTTCGACACGCAAAGTCGATACAAATTGGATTTTATTTTGATGCATATACAGGTCTATTCAGAGGAATGCATACTGATGCCTGTATGTGTACATACCTGGTATGTAAATACTCCATGATGTGACGTATTAATAAATAAAGTATTTTCTACGTTGCCCACTACCCGGGCTAGGAAAACCACATCAAATGATGTATTTCCGCCTGGTGGAATTATCTGAAAAAGATACAAGTGAATCATTTACTGGGGCAAATAACCTTAAAAAGAAGAAGTTAATTTACGTTATGAAGAACCCATTTTAAAACAAAGCTCAAAATTCTAGACTGATGGTGAAATTTTAAAACAAAAATTGCACAAGGCAAGATAATGAAGAGAAAGCACTTTTTCCCCAGACTGCCCAGTTTTAAACAGACAGGTTCGATAAAAGCATCAGTATGGCTCAGCAAGTGCTCGAAATCTTTTAAAACATTTAAGGGGGGGTTGGTGGGTGAACGGAATACTGCATCTCCATCCGGTTAATAGTGATTTCCCCCCCTAGGTTCTGCCAGAACTGTTCTGTCTTCTCACATGAAAAATTACACAGTGGATTAAGTTATTAAAGCACAGAGCAGGTGGACTGAGCAGGCTTCATGGCACAGTGGCCCTCTGTACCATCTACTGACACCTCCCTCACGGCCGTATCGATCCACATACAACATTCCATCATGTTCCATGTCAAATTTTTGTACCAGACTTAAAACTTGGGTTTAAGAAAAACTCACGAGTGAGACCAAATTGAATGACACTGACAAATATTTAATTCAGTCATTTTTGAGACAAAACAAACAGCGTGGCAGACAAAGTGTCAATCTTGTAAACAAGGAAAGGGGAAACCCCACCCACAGCTCAAATCTGTCAAGCCTTCAACAGAAAGTCAATCTCTAGCATTAGTCTGGCTCCCGTGCCGACCACAAGCCTTCAGTCACTTTGTGGAGAGCAGGATAGAGCAGACTGCTCTTCTTACCATCTTAAAGCAGTGTGGACAGACGGAGCACTTACCCTATTCTGAAAAAAGGAGGCGTGGAAATGAGCTGTCGTTGCTGATATTGATATTAAAACGATGGTTTCTTCTGAACTAGGATTGTGCAAGTAAACTTTTTCCATTTTGGGCATCCCAACAGGCCTGGGGGGGGGAAGAGAGAGAGAGAGAGAGAGAGAGAGAGAGAGAGAGACTCAGCTGACACCAATACACAAGGTGGCACAACATGACAACAATGGTGTATAACAAACATCCTCAAAACAAGAAAAAAACAAAATAGACTGTCTGCCTCATTATTATGCTAGAAAGAATACTCAACTTGCATTGTTATGCATGCAACCCTAACAGGAAAAAGTCTTGAAGTAGTTTTCAAAAATTTCATTCTCTGTGCCATTTAAAGTTTCATTCTACTGAAACAAATTTAAAATCATGTTATTTCAAAGCGACACTGGTCATTAGAATGCAAGATCCAGGAGAACCATATGAGAAAGGCATCTGAAAGCCATACAGAGGTTCAGGCCAAGCCTAGACCTCATAAAGCCACTGTCCGCACTGAGCACGGATGTGTCAAACAGTGGGACTGAACTGTGGCCCCTACAACAAACAGCAGCAGGTTGTACATCCAGGTGAAGCAGATCTCCTCACGCTGGCCTTCCGTAGGACTATCACAGCAGCACCTCACAGCTAAGAGGAGGCTTCAGCTCTGACTAACAGGTACTGTGGGCTAGACGCTCTATCAGCATGCATCGGTCTTCCTCACGTTCCAGGCAATAGGTCAACACTGAAAAAGCTCTGCATCAACTGAATAAGTTAAGCAACCCATACATACAGATAAACATTTCCACTCAGTAGCCATAATGGGATTAACTTTTGATGAGGAAATCAGCATTTTAATGTTACATTTCACTTAACGATAAAAACAAAGAAACACATTACGCTGAAGGTTTTAAGGAGTTTTAAATGAAGGCTGTGAGGCACGTGTGTGCGCACACACAGACACAGCATTACCCATGTGTAAGAAGCTTTAAGAACATTTCGCACACCTCACTGACAGCAGTGGAAGAGAACGTCACATGTCCAGAGAAGCTGCTGTGATCTCCCACACGTGAGACCCGCGTGCCAGAGGCCGGCCACCTATGACACGTGCGCAGTCGTGCAGCATCAGGACAGTGCTTGTTCTCTCCCAGACCTAATTACACGCCACAAGCAGGCCAGCGTTGGTTCTTAAACATAAATAGGAACGGTGAGTCACATCTGGGCGCTGTGGTTCTGTTTTTTCAGAGACGCGGTACAAGCTCAGGAAAGTGAGTCTGGCACCCAGACAGCACCGTGGTGTGGTTTCATCGTCAAAATAAGAGCCTTTGGGTGAAACTAAAAATATCTAGAACAGGGGTGTCAAAGTATGGTCCTGGGGGGGACCGCAGTAGGTGCAGGTTTTTGTTTCAGCCAAACTCTGCTGTTAATTGATCCTTTCAAATAAACATTGACTTTTTTGTATAATTACTGTGTCAATCCAGAAGTGCACACATGCTTAATTTTTAAAGAAAGTTTTAAAAGCATGAGAAAGACTTACAGACATAGCTTCATATTTTTTAACATTTCTTGTTAATGATCACAGGTCACTGCTCCTGTTTAAGCATTCTCTGTCATTGGTTTCCACTGTTCAGTAATTATTACAATTTGAATACAATTGATAACTTGGTTTGGATTAAACACAATGCTGAATTATCCAGACATTCTACAGTTATAGTGCTTTTGTAATGTAATTAATATTTTTTTGTTATTGCTCTTAAGAGTCCCGCTTTTAATGTTCTTCTGTTTCCTTCTCTCGCTTAAGACAACTAAGTGCAGACAGGTGGAAATGATCAGGAAGAACGAAGAGTAGCAAGGATGTACTACTAATTAATGTTTAATTAAGATAATGGACAAATTAAAATGAATTAATTGGTTGGAAGGAAAACCAGCACCCATTGCGGCCCTCCAGGACTGTACTGTGACACCTGTGATCTAGAACATGTACCAAACTGTCTATTAAATTAACACTGTCCCTGAACTAAACTTAATTGGTTGAATTGGTTAGTTGGATGAAGTCATTCATAAAAATTTTATAATAGGGACAAAATTTACTTATCAACAAGTATATAGAAACACCCATAACATAGTGGGGGGGGATTTCTGAAAGGTACATGAAGTAACTGAATGCTCTGGAGTGTCCCTGAGGTGCACAGAACACTTTCTGTTCCCCAGCATAAAACAGACGTTTCCATATCATGCAGTGACAGAAACATGTACAGGTTCAACAAGTTCCTAAAATCCCCAGATTAAAACATCACTGCTTGTCAGATTGGATCCTGACGATTACACAGTAATATGCCGCTCTCCTCCATGCTAATCGATGGCCACTTCACGAGCATTGTTCACGTAAAGAGACCGAAAACCACATTTACACTGACCCTGTGTCAGCTCAACACTTTCCTGAGGATTAATCAAGTTTCTCCACTTTCACTTTGTCTGCGAATGCCTAAATCAGACCCCAAATTGACAACAGATGTCAAAAAACTGTTTTAAAGATGGTTTTACTGATTAAGAAAAGTCAAATACGCATCACTTTCGGAACACAGTAAAAATGCTCAGAGCTGTTCACTGGCATATTGGTGGAGGAGGGTGGAGGACTTTTGAACATTTTCTATGGAGCATCTTACACCTAGAACCATGGTACATAGAGGTGTGGGGGGTAGGAAGTGTGTACTTACTGCTCATGGAAGTCCAACATGGGCGGTTCAAACCGTATAGGTCTGCAATTCCCCCGGTACAAGGGTGCACTGCAAGAGAGAGAAGGGCGTCGGGTGACATAACACAGGACCAGGGTCTCATCCAAGCTGCCTTGCACCCAGACAGCACCAGAGCTCCACCCAGTCCATACTACCGTGTCTTGCCATTGGCTGGACAGTTGTGAGCTCACCACTGAGCCAGCAAGTCGTGTGACTATAGGTTTCCTTGGAAAATGTACATACCCTGTTCCTCCACTGACAGAAAAGCTAGATTAGGTGGCTATGAGGATGGTTACCTGGACCAAAAAATCCAGGAGCACAAAAAACATTTTTGCATTTTGTTACGAGTGCAGAATACACTGGATCAGGACTTTAAAAAGAAAACTGAACATAACAGAAAACGCAAATAAATGAAAATTTAATCTGAAAAGGCACCCATCTGCTCCAACAAGACAAGTGGGGTAAGAGCAACATTAGCAACTGTGATGTGGGGCTCATGGAGGCCTGGGCTTTTCCTCCCTGAGCCACGTCTGCCTATACACCACCCTCAAGAGACACACCTGGAGCTTCTCCCTGTCAGTCAGTCTGTACTGCCTCAAATGAAAAGTTATCTAACCATAAACTAAAAGAAACCAGACTTCAATTTGAATTTTAAAAGGCACCATTCACGAGTTCCGGTGTTGACCACACAGTCTGTATAAGGCACCTCTATTTCTAAAAGACCTCACAAGCTAAAATGAAAGCAGTTGTGACATGCAGCTCACCATTTCATAACTGTCAATGCTCCATAGTCTCCAACATGGGAGTGTCCTGTTACCACGGGAGCACTCTGTTACCACGGGAGCAGACACACCCAGGTGGAAAGACACGTTCGGTGGCATAAAGTGGTTTAGTTCTACGTCTGTTCAGATGACTACCGACAAATCAACCAAAATTTTCCTATAACAACAACTGATTTATGAAACTACCATTTAAAAAATTGTAAAATGTGAGGTGTGAGCTGTAACTATGTGTTAATGTGTTTGTGAAACATGTTTCAACATTCAGCCACACACGAGGGGTATTCAACTATGGTCCTGGAGAGCTGCAGTTGGTGCAAGGTGTTCTTCCAACCAAGTGGTCAAATTAAATTTTACTATCTTAAATATCAATTACAGTGCCTATAATCGCCTAATCAGCTACATCTGTCTGCACTAAAGCTATTTTAAACTTATTGGAAGAAAATGAGTTACAATGAAGAAAGTTAAGTGAGACGTGCTTTAAGATCAGTCAAAAAAATGTAAAGTGCGATTTTTTTTTTTTTATAACGTCACTAACTGCAGAGTTGGAGTGCAAAATGTATTGATAATTTAGCATGGAGCTTTATTCAAACCAGTAATTATTGCATAGAAAGTGTAATATGTAATAAACACCACAAACAGGTACCAATGACAAAGAATGCTCAATAAGGAACAGTTTTAATTATTAAAAATAAAGCTTGAGAATTTCTGGATTTGATTGCAGTCATACAAAATGTGTACAATGTTTATTGAGATTAAACTAAAAGTGGAAATTGACTGCAACAAAAGCGTGCGCTCAGAGTGACCCTCCAAGACCAGAGCTGAATAACCCTGCTATACACTAAGGCATGTAAATGCAGCCCAGTGGGAAATGGATGTAAACACGTAACGGCAAAGCAATTTCTGGGAAAGTAAATGGGGTGGGGGGGTTCTGTGGCTGTCAGCGCTGCTGGTCCTGGGAACCATGATTCCAGGCCCGACAACCCACTCAACAGAACACTTGCAGACTACACAGTAGGAAACCATCATGTACAAACGGGCGAATGGGATGTAAGCTCTGTGAGGTGTATACACCATCAGGGAAGAGCAGGTGGTTCTTTGCCGTCCCACAGGCCTGCGATGCTGGTGCTCATGGGTACGGCCCTGTTCTCACCTCCAGAGTAACCAACCCTGTGTATCACAGCTTTCCTGCCAATCATTCTCAAATTAAATCAGTGGAAACTGTGCTGTTCTTACACCCAACATCACAGAACAACTTGACCCTTTAAAACATCTAACCTCACCTAGGTATTACACAACATTTACTCATTAATTCCTTTGTTATACCACTACACTTACACCAGAGTACTTGCTTGAACCAAAGTCCTCGACACACAGAAAAAGGATGAACAGAATCTAAATTTAACAATTCCAGGCAAAACATAACATTTTATCTCATCACAATTTCATTGTGGCAGTGACCCTGAAACCTAAAAAAAAAAAAAAAGACTACACAATTCTCAGCCAAAAGTTTACTAAGTCTTCAAATATTCTTTGCAAGTTTTACCATAAATCAAAAAACAGTGATATTGTGACAAAAGTGACAATATGTTTATGCCTTATAGCAGCCAGTAGAGCAGCACACTGCATGAACAATTTGCATGTGTCAATAAACAATCAGAAGCCGAAAAGCTGCAAAAACGTGTTAACAACACTAAGTATAATGAAACTTACAGGACGCTAGTACTGTTTCTGGTGTTTGCGCTACAGTAGAGTGCTATTAAATGTGTGTATACACACACACACACAGAGTCTGCATTTTATGTTAATGCAGTATGAAAGGCAAGGCAACTTTATTTACATAGCACCTTAAACACACAAGGCAATTCAGTGTTTTACATAGCAAAGATAAATATTAATTCCACTGCAGTTACAGTACTTATACTATTTACTGTTGTTTAATGTTTTACTAGTATACAATGTTTATATTTGTTTGGGTGAAAGCACTGTGTCATTTTCAGAATAACAATTACCATTTTGTCAAAACTCAAGGCAATGGCTATTCAGGTGCAACAGCAGCAGTCCTGTTAATATGAAATTGAAACCTGAAAACCTAAGTTTTAGGCTGAAAACTGACTGCAACCAAAACTGAACCCAAGGGTTTTTTTTTTTTTTTTTTAGAATGGAACATCTCTACACAAACAAAACACCAAATTAACCAATCAATTTAATAAGTTGCAGAAGTGACCAGCAGCACTGGCTAAATGCCAAAGCAGCCAGTCACAGACCATGAAGAAGAGTAACGCTCAGTGACACAGTAATCCAAGGGCTTAATCTGAGAGAAGAAAGCAGTCAACTGGCTGAACGGAGCTCGGCAGTCTCAGAATGAAACACGTCACATGAATTCTAACATAATGCCAAAACGAGGATTTTTTTCTTGTTTTGAGCAATTTTGTCATTTTCCAAACTGCGACAACAGCACAAACATGTTAGCAGGTTGAAGCAACAGCAAAGTGCAGTGTTCTGGCTGGGTCTGAAGGCCCATTCTGGCACTGGAGAATAAAAAGAGCTTGTAGCCCTGGTCTGAGTCATTCTGACCCCTGGTTGGACTACTGAACCCCAGGAGCTGGAAAGGGTTCAGGCTTCAGAACCAGCAAGGGCAAACACAGAGTTAGCTGACAACTCAAAGCCATTTGTGCACTGCAAGTTGCCACACTACAAGGGTCAGAAACCCTCAAGGTAGGAATTATTTTTAAACCGTCTTACAAAAAAGAGCTACTGAGGCTGACAAAGCAAAGTGTGAACATGAAGCAAGCTGTGCTGCCATTAGCAGAAGAGTACAGAGAAGAAACCAGCCGCTCAGTGTTTACAGCTCGAGGTTGTCCTAAAGACCAGCACTGACTCATCCAGAGGAAAAAGGCCCAAGTATTCTCACACACACACACACACACACACACACACACACACACACACACACACACACACACACACCCCTTAAACAGTGAGTAGCACTTAATAAAGGAAAAATATTATATACAAGGTGAGCTAAAAAGTTGATTGGTCTGTGTATGCATGCATGCGAGTGAGAGGAAGATAATATTCCTGAAATGAGGATTTTTTTCCACAAAAAGTTACCGGACCACATGATTTTAAACCACCATCTAATGTCAGTGGTTTAGCAATGTTTTTCCCCACAATACTCCCCTGTAGAAAATCTGCAGTAATATTAGTTGAACAGTTAACTCATACATTTGTATCACACACACGGCAGGCAGAGCGTTCAGGCACTGGGAGGCTGCCTCGGCCACAGACACATGCTGAGAGAAAAACATTTCAGTGACTGACACATCTGACAGGAAAACATGAAGCATGAACTTCCACATGGTGAGCCTCTAACGTTATGTCAGCCTGACATAAGGAATCGGGCGCACACATTTCAAACAGGTTACCATTACAAATTAACAACCCGTAAACCACAGGGCAACCTGCCGTAAAACAGCAATATCAACTCATTCAAATGTTAACCAGGGAACAAAGTAATAAATGTTGTGGCACTGTAGATGTTAAGTGGCTGTTCTCTTTAGAACACATGTCCTTTACTAGAAGCAACATACATATTTTAATGCAGTTTATTATTACACGTGTGTCTTTCAAACACTTTGGCACCCCCTATAACTGACAGTGTGCAGGGCTGCAAACAAAGGAATACACTCCCACTTCCCCCTGCACCGCAGAAGGTTTTTTCAGCCTTGTTCTATCCTGAAACCATGACCCAAACGTCCAAACAAACCACGTCCTGAGAGAAACGCGAGACTGACATCCATTTCTGTGCCATGCTCATGAAAGTGCTGTGTCAGCATCAGATAAAGCCAATAAAGTGAGGGGATAGGACATATCAAGTAAAACCATATCACGTACACTGCCCCCCCCCAAAATAAATTAAAAAACCCTAATGGTCTGTGTGGAGCTTCCAGATTCAGGACACCTTCCCTGCACTCCAAACTCCTCGTATGGACCTGGCCTTAGGCTATTTTTAACTTTGCCTGGAAGTTATGAAGCACAGTGAGCAGGATACTGTGAAGTGCAGAACACACACACACACACACACACACACACACACACACACACACACACACACACACACAAAATTGTCCATTTCGCAGCTCAGCTTGCATTTGTGATGCACTAGACAAATCCCAGTTAGGACCCTTAATGAGGGTATACACAGTGCCATCCCTGGGACTTCATTCTGATCTCCAGGAAATGACATGACCAAACATCCCTCTCTGTGATCCCTCTGTACGTGGTTCTTAAATGCACAGAAGCATTTGTCAAGTGCCTAGATTACTTGTTCGCATTAAACTGTCACGTGGCAGCCAGCAGTGAAGTCTTGAGACGGCCCAGTGACACACGCCTCAGTGCACAGGCCAAACGCCATTGCGCTACACTCCTGGGTCTTGGGCAACACACCACGAGATTAGAAATTACTCCTTGCTGGCACAGGATGTTAGTGATGAAATCAGGAGTTTAACTCTGCAGACTGCCCATTTACTACATGCTATTTTAAGAGTAATCCAAACACAAAACATTTAAGTCTTCCTTGATGTCCAACCTCAGTGAACAACAGTGACAGAATAACATGAGCTCAAACAATAACAGAGAAGTGACTTGGGGTGGGGGGGGGTTATGCTTTTAAAATGGGGATATCAAGCAAAACCAGTCCTAGTTCTCTTCTCACAATGAAAATAATCAGTGTGGGGGTAGCCTAGCTGTCAGCACACCAGTAATAAGTAGCAGTAGCCAGTTTTGTTTTGAGCAAGCGGAACTGTTCATGCTTACCTTTTCTGATGATATGAACTAAGGTCAAGGTCAGACTCTTTCTGTAAAGACACAAACATGCACAAGATAAAGCACACACCATGTCCAACATGCTAATTAAACAAAGACAACATCTCACTCCATTGTTTGCACTTCTCTGTCATCCACAGTCATTAAAACTGACACACAAAAACCAAAACCATATCAATCTGCTCAGTAACTTGTGGCCATCGTCTGCCTTGCTAGGAAAGAGAAGGGGATGCGTTTGGCCATCAGTAAAAGCTCAATACAGGTGTGGGACCCTGCACCTTACAACAGCAGGAGACTGGAAAGGAGAAGGAGAGGCAGCTGCCTCAGGACGGCAGGTCAAATTTCAGTCTGTCCAAAGGTGTTTGTGTGGCTGGGTGTGTGTGTGGGCACATGCAGCTGCTGCAGTGAGACCTGCAGAGAGTGCCAACATCCCTTCCACACACACACACCTCTATCTCCATTAGCAGCAGCAGCACTACATTGTGCAGCAAATGCTAGTGTCCCCACCTCCAAGTGACTAAACCATGCATTGACTTACCTGCAAGAGGCTTCCATCGCCAAAATGTAAGACCTCTAAAATTGTGTCTGACTGGATGAATGCTGTTAAAAGAAAAAAGAAAAAACAAGGTTTGTTTTGTAAAATACAAGAGAATGCATGAATAAAAGCAAAACTGGCTACTGTGCAAGCACACACTCGAAGAAGAGAAGAAGAGAGTCAGACGACACTAAAGTGTCACAGCAGTCAAACACCATGCCGGGACCGCTCATGGCTGGCGTTACAAAGCCAGCCCCTCGTCTCAAACTAGACAAACCACACATTTGAATGACTGGCACGAAGCTCATAAAACACACCCACTCTCATTTCAGGAAGTGGCTTCCCTTAAATATGACAAATGCACAGTGCACAAAAGAACTCATGCATCCTGTCCCTGTCCTACCAGACAGTTAGAAGAATGAAAAAGCTGTTTTCTCTATCATTGTATGGAGACACATAAATGTCACCTAACTGGGCTGGTGTCACACTTCATGAGGTTTAAAGACAGGAAAATCCCACGGGGAGAACGACATGCACCCCCCCAGTCTTTTGTCACGCTGCAGCCAAGCTCGGGCTGCAGCCCTGGATCCAACGTTCTGCCCATGAACTTAAACCCATCAGCCAAACCGCATCACGGACACGCAGCCCTGCACAAACAGCGAAACTGAGGAGATCATTCTAACCTAGGCCCCTTCCTTCCAACTTCTATAATTAGTTACTGCTCTGGTGTAATGCTAGAAGGTTTCTAAAGCCCATAAGAGCAAACCAGAGTTTTAACACTTCTAAAACACCAGATGTCTTCCATACACATTAAAAGGCTGATTCAATAGTGAATACTGACTACTCTGACTAAGTTTTAACATTCCAGTAGGGAAAACTGACTTTCACAGATAAAACACTAAGCACTGAAAGCGGATTGTCCCTAAGACTGAATGGACTGACAGGTGCTGGGAGCAGAACAGCCACTGAGACAATCTTAAACTGTGGTGTCGGCATATGCACACGATGATATGGCATCAAAACTGATATGAAAGGCGGGACAAGTGTTAACTACGTCCAAGAGCAAGATATGGAGAGACAAGCCACGTGGAAGCCACCAAACCCTCCTCTCTGGAACAAAACCAACAGTGTAATTTCCATAGGCAGATCTTAAGAGCTGAGCTGCTGCACTGAGTCCAAGCTCACCATCTGTGGTGAACCTTTACATGAAAAGCAACATGCTGCCAGTAACATGTGCGCCGATTCCTTACAGACAACTTTCCTCTACAAGGAAAAAGGCATGTCAGCCCTTCTAATGTGAACACACCAACAGGCATTAGACCATCAGCCCCAACGACTCCCACAACCTGCCACAAAGGAAGGTCAGAAAAGTCAGAAAAGTCTTCCTTCATCTGCAGCGCACATAAACCTGAGTGAACACTGAGGTGCTTTCCCAAACACTGAACCCTACTCAAATTAACAAGCCCAGCGTTCCTGTTGATCTCTTCTCATTCAACGACCAACTATTTATTTTTATTTATTTTTTTTTTAACAAAAAGTTTTAAACATCCTGCATCCAGGTCCAGTATTTGTACAGAATCTGGTGCCGCTCATGTCAAACAGCTGTAAGGTACAAACAGCTCCAAGGTACACAGACACAACAGGAACTTCATTCAAGAGAACAACTACCTCATTTACTTAAGTTCAGGTGACTCCATCAGATGACTTTCCTGCAGTGCCATTACAGTTTTGGTGTTGCCCCAAAGCACCAACAGAGCCCAGGCACAACATTACAAGGAGACCTAAAACACTTAAAATCACAGATTAAAAAAACCCCTAATTTTAAATGACTTAAAATGCCACAAAAATGGCAAAAACTTTAAATCCTAAGGAGGTTGTCAGAGGAGATAGAAATGTAAAAACATCTTAAAGGATGTTCATATACAAAAAACAACCCACATAAGGTGGACACTAGTAAAAATAGATGTGGTGAAGCAGGTCTCTGACCAGCCAGCCAGCAGCTCTGCTGTTGCCTGAAGACAGCCACACTGAACTGACTGAGTGCTAAATGAACAAAACAGGTTCACTGCCCATAAAGGCCACCAAGACATTACTTACAGAGCTGCTGGGAAGACAAGGGGGAGAACAGGTACAACTGAGCTGGACACTAAATGTGAACGAAGGGCGGGCAGGTGTCCAACAGGCAATGGAGTGTTTCATCATAACGCCTCAGACCACAACACCCTTCCCCCCACCTATCACCTTGTGTTCTACCCGAGGACATTGCAGTGCAAACTCCAAATATTTACCACATCTAGGGGGAATTTAAATTCATATAAATTTTAAATTATTCATGTCTTCCCACTTCCAAATGACCTGTCCTTGTAATTCCTACAAACATCCATATAACAATCTAAGATGCACAAAACAGTATTAACAGTGTGCAGCTAAGTCTTATTTTCACAAATTTACCACAACAACATCTCTTGCTTTAAACCTTCTTGTCAAAATAATGTCCAATTTTGTTTCCTGCACCTTCACCATGATTTTGGAGCACTTCTAGGTTTGACTAAGTGCACCAACATGGAGCTACTTTTATATCAGCTTTGAGCAACACCTTGTGAAATTTTTTTTCAGATAACAGTGCTATTTGTCCAGCCCATCCCTGTTCATCTCTGGAAAAAGCCAGACAACAGCAGCCATGGCTACAGACTGACAGGGCCAACAGGGGTCAACTGTACATCCTGCCAAGGGGACGACCTGCCAATTTCTCCTTCCATGGCCACCTCAGCCAAACTATCTTTGTGGCAGGGCGACCATGAAAGAAACACACAAGCCATGTCTGTCAGACACACATCTTACTAAATGCACACAGCTAAATCCATCTGCAAAAAAAAAAAAAAGCTGAATTTATGCAAGACTTAATTCAGTTTATAGCTTACATGAACAGTAGGTATTAAAAACTATTTTACGATACACATCTTACAAAATTTACTCATAAAAAGCATGTGCGTATTTTTGTAAAGCATTCAAGGTTTATCATCCATCTCAAGTAAGGCTGGGCAATACGGCACAAACCTATCAATATTTTTGGTGAGAATCATGATTCATGCTGGATTTTTTTTCCCCCCTTATGTATCATTTTATTTATAGACCAATCAAACTGGCATGTACTAACGCTAACCATTTAACGAGCAATTCTATCCTTACAAGACAAGCTGCTTGTAACATTACAATAAGAAATACTAATGTATATAAAACAAAGCGACTCATAACGTGTTCTTTTTCGGTATTACCAATTCAGTCAGTAGGACCTTCCTGCTTCTGTTTGGTTACCTCAGTGTAGCCGACCATGTGCCAATTCAGTTTCACATGACACGAGTGTAGTATCTTATAATATTTCAGCAGTCTGATGATATACATAAGTTGTAGCTCTATAACTAGTCACTAAGTTGAGATTCAGAGACATATGACAAAAGTCATGTATACAGACAGTGCATCGATTATGTAAACTGAAACTGCCTCCTTTCACGTCAGACTTTTTGTTGTAGTTCTGTTGTAGCCTCCAAACAGACAGGTGACACGTCGTTGGCACTTGTTGGTTCGTTTCGTAGCTATGTACGATTGTATATTGTTTGTGATAACTCAAAAGTGTATTGTTGATACCTTTGCAACCAGTCTTGACAAATTACTGTCGTATCGCCTACCACTACTCTCAAGAGTACCACAGTAATTGGGAGAAGCAACCTCAGCCTAAATTATGTTAACCAACACTTTGCTGACACTTTCTAAAAATTAATACAAAAGATGGTATAGAGCAAGTGAACCACATGCAATGTGTACTCAGCAACGCACAGAAATGACTGTCATATTTACACCACACATCCTAACTTCGCACTAGTAAAAGGTGCCCGGAACAGGGACACTTGCTTAAATGTTTTTGCAGATGTATAATTGTATGTTCTTCAATCGTCCGTCCATCCATCCATTTTCTGCCGCTTATCTGGGGCCGGGTCGCGGGGGCAGCAGTCTAAGAAGTGACCTCCAGACTTCCCTCTTCCCAGAAACCTCCACCAGCTCTTCCAGGGGGACGCCAAGGCATTCCCAGGACAGTCGGGAGACGTAGTCCCTCCAACGTGTTCTGGGTCTTCCCCGGGGTCTCTTCCCGGTGTTCTTTAATCGTAATTAACATTAAATATAACATCACCTTAAACACCAAAACGCATTTCTAAACACCTTGGTACAGACTAAAATTTACCAAAGTACACTAAAGAATATGAACAAATTAATGAATGTTGTCATCCACAATGTTTAACACCTCACAGTTCAATAACTCTCGTGTTCGGATCCGCCACAGAAAACCAGGTAAACACAGCTTGTCCCATTAGTGTGTCCAATAGCACCTTGTGGCAAACAGGGCACCGGGCCTGTATCCTGTCCAAGGGCACCTCAAATTTAATGGAGCCTCACGCTTCCCCAATAGCACTGCGATCCGTTTTTCTCCACAGGACGTTGCCACTCTTTAAGATTTGACATTAACAAAATGAAATATTTGAAGGTTCAATCAATTTCTTCAGCGAGCTACAAAACAAATGCTGCAGATTTAAGCAATAAAGTACATTTAACTAAGTAACAAAAATGCAAAACAATCTCAACCATGTGTCACCAGAGGTTCAATGTACGAGGTATTATTCCGCAGAAACATTTACCAACGTTATGTTTCTGCTATATATATATATATGTGTGTGTGTATATATATATATATATATATATATATATATATATATACTCACTCACACACACACACACACACACACACACACACACACACATATATATACACACATATATACATACACACACATACACACAAATAAAACCACTGATATAATATACACGTACGTGTGTGTGTGTTATTATATATACACACACACACACACACACACACGTGTGTGTTATCAGTTCTACAGATCACACAGGAAAGCACAAAGGCTTCATAAAACCAGCAGAGTAGCACTCGAACTATCACAGCTATCACAAGAGCATGCCTACATTATGACGCAACACTAAGTACCTTCAAGTTTCAAAGTCTACAAAGCCAGATATCACCTGACTGAGGAGCAGTTCTGCTGATAAGGAACTGTTACAAGTGCTTTATTATTTCAAAAACAATATTACAAAGCGGTCTTGCAGCATGACCATTGGTCCCACAACTTTTAGTATTTTCCCAGTGCAAACAGAATGCAAAGGAAAAGTCAAGATTGACAAGCATAACAATACTCAAGGAATGCACAGTTAACCACACAAATTATAACTAGTAGCATAACCATTAATGATTACTCTTGGGCAAAAACATTTTACCACTAAGTCACAGATACAAATCACAGAGTTCATATTTTTAAAGTTTTAATTTTAACATTCTATCCATGCAGATAACCAAGTTATACTCAATTGTAACATCATCTTTGTTGGGAGCAGGGAAAAGGGAAGTGTGGCACAGGACTTCCAAACTCTATATACAAGAGGCAGGCTGCATTTTGTGCTGTAAGTGCAGAGCTTTATATTAAATGACAAAGACAAGGGAATTCACTTTAATATAAATATATACAAAGGAAGCAACATTATAAAAGGCTTCAGCGTACATCTACAAATGTTAATGCTCCTTTTCAAATTCATTTCATTCTCCTTTTCCAATTCACAGAGCAGAATTTGTTAGCTTACACTGATAATGCTACATTGTCCACTTTTACTAGCTATACTCAATATTTCTCTCTCACACACACACACACACACACACACACACACACACACACACACACACGTTAATATACAGGCATTGGTTCTGAAGCTAAAGCAAAATGGGATGCCTAGGAGGAAATACAGAGTCCATTCACAAAATCCTGAACATTCTATAGAATGTACAGTACATAGGCACTAACTACAGTGGCTTCTGTAACAGCCCATGAACACAACCAATAGTGTTCTGTCCTCACTGTTACAGTGCCACAATGCAAGCCTTCTAAGACTACAAGCTGTTTCCCAGCCTTGCAGAACTTGTGGTTCGGCCTGGGAACTGACCCGACTGCCTGCCTGCCTGCCTGCCTGCCCCCACCCCTTCTTTGTGGAAACAGGGTGAAGCATTCCACCCACAGCTGCAGAGCAAACGGACTGTGTATCTCACTGTGCATCTGTGCCACCCTGGCCACACACAGGAGTTCAGCAGTACAACCAAACACACCACGCATGTACATTGTTGTGCCCACCACTACAATGAACCACCAACGCACACTTTATCAGTCAGGGAAATCAGCGAAGAAACTGTGAAATAGTACCAGCTTCCTGTCAGTACCAAGATGACATTCCTCTTCCGCTGAAAACTTTTTATGTAAGTTGCACACAGGCAAGAACAGCCATTGTTGTTTTGAACAGCTCTTAGCCTAGACCTTTTTACATTGCAAAAGAACTACAAAATTAATAGTGCCCGTAGGCGGAATTAAAATACATTCTGGTTCCAGCTGAAGATGGTTTTAGTAGATGTGAGCAGCCCGCTGAATGTGTACAGCACAAACCCCTTCGCCTCATCTTCTAGGCACGCCAACATTACCTGGGCTTCTTCACATAAAACACCCAGCGGTCTCAACCTTAATGCGTGCAAAATTCACTTTTCACACAAACACAGGATTTAGAAAGAGGATCGAGCACAGTTGTGCCATTTTACCAGTATCCCTAAATTGCAGAAAAAGCCAGACTGTCATTTAAAACCACAAGCTGAAACAACAGTTCTAGCCGACTCAGCCACACATTTTACAGAACTAAGTGACTGTCTGTGTGACCCTTAACAACTGCATATCAGCCCTGTGCTGAAATTCTTTAATGCAGCAGAGAGGAAAGGGGGGGGGGCTTGGAAACATTAGTCATAACTACCCCCATCGCTGTCACATTACAAGTCAAAATTATTAATTTAGAAAGTTGCAAGCCACTTACATTCACCTGGGTGGTCTTTTACAACTGGACTCAAACAAGTAAAGCAATGGCCTCTGGGACCAAGAGAACTGTGACTTAAATAGCTCATTTAGCACATTTGCCATGCTACTGACATGCTTCCTCAAAAAAGGGCCTGTATTACACACTCACAAAACAGAGCAAAGTTGTTCATTTTTAACCGTGAAATGGTCCACTACTAATGTGGCAATGAAACAAGACACTACTAGCCACAGCAAGTGCAGAATTCAATAAGTTTCACTTTTGTTTATAACATTTTAGCAAGCAAATCTTTGTCAAAAAATAGTCAGAACACTCCTACTTAAGCATCTTTTGATACGAATTTGCTTGTAAGCAAAACTGAATTATAACCTGGGGTAAAACTATCATATTTGAAGGAAGTAAGCTTGTAATATAAGGCACCCTACACACAGCTACGTCACTTAGAAAAACTGTGGATTATCTCTCATCCAATTACAAACCCGGGAACGTTATGACTAAGTTATGGTACAGCTGGTAACACCAAGTAACTAAACTTGCAGCATGACTGACAGCTGTTCAAATGACATCACAGCCATTACACATACATGACTGAACTAATATTTTTGTACTATTAACGCGTGAAAATGATTATAACCTATATATATATATATATACATATACACACACGTTTTATGATATGACAGAATGTCTAATAACACTTTAGAATTCAGAATTATTTCTTATTCATACAGAAAATTTACTTTTTTCGGATTGTTTAACCTAAATACATATCACACCAAATTCTAAAGGTAAATGCTTCAAGAGAGTGTAAATACATTTTAAGTGTACATTAAAAGTCATTCCCTACCGCGACCACAAGAGAGGTCTACGGCTCTTACTGCAAACACCCACCTGAACATAAAGACTGATCCTTTAAATGTACAGCAATGCTTGTTTTCTGTAAAGTAGAGGCCGGTTTGAAGGAATTTGTAAAACTATCCTACCATTTTTGGTTCAGCTGGTATTAGTTCTCGCCTGAATTAGCTAAAACGTTTACTATCAATCAGCTCACCGACATGTACCACTCACAACACAATTAAAACGCATATACGTTAAAAATATTAGCAACTGCATAAATTTAAGGTGTTCCCAATGAGTTACGTCTATGCGAGCAGAAATGTATTTGTCAGTTTACCTTGTGTTAAAAATGTGAAAAATACCAAAAACACGGATGCCGCACCTTGGCACCGCAAAACTTTAAAATTAAATTGTGTACACACAGCTGTAAAATAAAAAAAAATACACCCAGCTAACCACGAAACTGCTCACACTAAGATAGAAGGCTAGCGAAACGACTACACTGAAAAAACGTTAACTTAAATTTAAATCCGTTTTAATTAATTCAAAATCTCGACGTGACCTGGAAATTGCTCGGCTCTCTGTGATTTATGCAAGTAACTACATGTATGTAGTAAGTGGAAATTGCATTTTTGCTATTAAACGCCGGCTGAAGGAGCATCCATTTCCAAACTCACGGTGTTATTGCTAAATATCGAGGCCCAAATAAAGCCTCGGTCTAAACTATGACATCTGGCCGGGAGAGGTCGAATACTAGTTTAAAACAAACGGCAATTCTGCTATAAAGAAAGTCAGTTCGCAAGTGTCACTAACAACACGTTAACCGAAAGTTTACTCAGCACACGTATGTGTAAGGCGGATGAAAACCGAGTGCCAGGCGCTATATAATCACAGCCAGCGCGTACATGCTCGGGGATGCCACAAAAGCCGCACTCGCGGAGCTTTTCAAACTAGCCCCCCGTCAGCTAGCTTACCAGGGACCGGGGCTTTTTTGCGGGGCGACAACGCGTTAACGCTCCCATCTCACCGGCAACGCGTTCGGTTCGCTAGAAACGAAACTCTTAAGTTGCGCGTAGCTACAGCTGCTAACCGGGCAGCGCAGCGCGCGAGCCTGGCAGACGCGCTAGCGAGCCGAGCTCGCGCCGCTACGCGTACCGCTGCGGCGAGCGCGCACTCAAACTCTCGCGTCCCCCCGAAACAGTGCAGCGAACGCAATAAAACGCAACACCCACCTTGTTTGTTGGCCTGCGCTACCTGAAAGACTGCAATAAATAAAACTCGCAGCACCCTCAGGCACGCTGCTCTTTTATTCATTGACGAGTGATGCGTCTGTGCGGCTCTCCCAGCGATCTCCATGCTGTCGTGTCTGTATCATTATGAGAGGCTCCAGCCCTTGCATGCTCATATAAACAGAGACACCTTCACAGGCGTGGAGACACGATGCGGACGCAGATGGTACCGCACTCCAGCCTTTAATACACACTCGTATACGTTCTCAACACGCAACAAAAATGCATGTATGTTTATTGAGATGCGTAAAATATGAATGTTATATTTTTCTGATCTACCGCACGATTGCCAAGGAAATATTTTTCCGCTGCGGGTTTTAAATCTTGCACAACTTCTGTAATTTTTTCAGTCTTGGTGCATTAATTTTGAAAAATGTTTATGCCCAAATGATCGCTTTTGTGTAAGCTACCTTTATAAATAGTAATCAGAAATGTCGGCTTTTGAGCTACGAACAAAACCAGTCAGAGTTGTACGTAAACTCGAATTTGTACGTAAACTCGAATTTAAAGTGGCGATTCCACCAGTGCGGTGTACAACAGTAGTTTTCAAAGTCCAGTGCAATGGTAATGTGATGTTGCATATAATATTTGTCGATTTGCTTAATTTATCTACAGTAAAAGAAACACACACGAGACCGAGAGCGTTTTATCAGTTATCTGGAAGATAAACGGAGTTTAAATTACATCATACAACAATGTCATTGGCCATTTATTATTGATATGACAACCTTATTCCTGCTGATACTTGTACACGACGTATGCTGAACAGTGCGTACTAAACATGATTCAGAACGCAGTACTTAAATTTTAATGACTAAAGTAGCCTTAAAACTTAACTGATTTATTATTGCTGTAATGTATTATCGTATATATTCGTTTCGTATATTTTCTCCTAAATGTTGAGACAATCACCGGTTTGGACAATATGCGGAATTATAATTGCTCTTTAT
>JABJVR010000063.1:732007-754673 GCA_025773905.1 Chitala chitala
CCCCCCCCCCCCCCCCCCGCCCCCCCCCCCCGCCCCCCCCCCCCCCCCCCCCCCCCCCCCCCCCCCCCCCCCCCCCCGGGGCGCCGGGGCCCCACGGCACAGGGTTACTAATATTGACAATAAAGTCTGACAGTGGCTGCAGTACAAACCTTCTTAGACTTGTAGTTATAGATGCACCTCTGGGCCAATCCCCCTTGACACACAAATACTCACACACACACACACATGCTGACAAAGAGACATTGGTGTGTGCAAGAACTCCAGGGACTTAAGAGCAAAGCAAATCTGCAAGCTAGAGGTTTGAGCAATTGGAACGGCTGGGTTTCAGCAATTACACGGTGCTGTTCGATTAGTGGGCTCGGTGGTTCCGGCAGAAAACACCGACATGAAAAGTCCAAAGTTCCAGAAAAGCCATTCAGCTCTAAATAAGACAAGTAGCTGCAGTAATAAAAGGTCTGGCTGCAAACTGTTACCAAATGCAGTATCTATTTAAGCAGCTGGTGTTAGGTGGGAGAATGCAGTGTTGAGGTTACTGTGTCTGGCGGCCTGCCAGCCTGTCGGGAGTGAGCAGCTGGGATATGAGTGAGGGAGTCTGCTGTGTGGAGCTTCTCACGTGTTATGAAACAGTGTGTTGTTGACCTTGTGTGTTCAGTGAAACAATGTGTTAATGAGTGAAATGCTGTTGGGCTTGTGAGTGTGTTATTTAATTTGTTGAGTCAAAGAAACTGACAAAGTTCTAGCTTTCTGACAACGTTCTATAACCGTATTCAGTGCAGATGAGGTTACACAGGAGCCCCTGATGTTCACTCAGCATGGCGTGGTGAGAACTTTGCCACTGAAGGAACCAAAGCTAACCATGTGCTACAGAGAAGAAGAAAAGATAACCTGTCAAGACGTTAGTCTGCCAAGAAACTCCTCACAACAGGTCCACGATGAAGATGCCGTGTTAACCAGGGAGTGGGCTGTTAGCCAGTCTGAAAGACATGCAGGTAACTACACACACCTGGAACACCTGCAATCGTCCTGAAGGACACAAATACAAAGTACACTTTGCTCCATGTTCATCATTTGTTCTTATTTCTAGTGGTTTGCTTTTTGTCTGTGGGTGTGATGTAATGTGTTTCAAGCATCTTAAGGCCTCTTTGTGTCTGCGTCCATGTGCTTTAGAGCTAAAACATTAACATTTTCACCTGTTCTGCATTATCTATACATGTAACAGAGGTGTATGGAACCAAATAGTATAAAGTGGGATTTAAAACCCAGGCAACGTCTTGCCAATGGTAAAATTCGGACTTCCTGTGCTTGGTGTCTGTATGTGGAGGGGGGGGGGGGGGCCACTGCGTGATGTGCCTTGGGTCTAAAAACAACGGCATGCTGTACACACACTGTGAGTGTGCCACAAGCATTAGTGTGTTAGCAGTGAAGCTAAGCTAAGCTATGTTGCTATAAACGCGAGCATGTAACTGGTCTGCCACAAAGACAAACTCGGCCAGTGCTGAGCAAGCCAGAGCCTGAGGTCTCCGAGGAGTCTGTTTCTGCTTCACGCTCCTGTAACCTCCTGTCTTACCCAGGTCACTCCTCTTTTTGCCGTATGAACACGCACTGCTTAAGATGCACTAAATTCAGCTGCTCAGAGCCAAGAGCGTCTTTTAACAGTCACATCCTTTCTGGTAATTAGGCTGAGGGTCAGTGGACAAAACGATCTTGCGTATGTTTGTTTTATGTTTACATATAAAAAGCAATTTAAAAAAGGCAGGTGAGCAGACCTGTTCTTACTCCTTCATTTATGCGATTATCACAGTTGATGCTCTTCCATTCCTCTCCTGTCCTGCTTTTGAAGTCTCTTTCCAAATGGCACTGTCTTCGAAAAAGCAGAACTTATTCTGTTCTGTCAAGGTCATGTGCAAACTCTGGACTATTTGCGACATTTTCCACCTTTACATTCCTGTGGCACAGAGTGCTGGGCCAGCCGGTACACAGAGGACAGGCCCAGTCCATTGGTATGCGCTACCGAGTACCAGATCCAAGCCCTCGGGCTGTGAGGCTGGCTGTGGGGCCTCTTTATCTTCTTCTTGCTTGTAAACGTGATCTTCCTCCATGGCCGTACAATACAGCACAGCAACACGGAAGTCTAGAGGCCTCACTAATCCTGGACTCCCACCCCACATCACCTTCCGTGAGCAAGATGTCCCTCCCCGGCAAGGCTGCTGCTCTGCCAACACCGTCGAGCACCCATCAGCGTCTCCCAGGAGGCCAGGACAAGCTGGAGGTCATGGCTGTGGAGCTGCTGGATGCCCTTCGGAAACAACAAGGACAGCAGGAAGTACGGATTTTTCACCTCTCACACGTCCACGTCAGGGCACAGCTTTACCACAGGCCTTCTCCACCTGCATCAGGGCACAGCTTTACCACAGGCCTTCTCCACACACTCTACGGTTAGCTATGGCTAGCTTGTCTGTTTTAAATCTCTAGAGGATCTAGTACAGTGATGGACTATAATCTGAATAAAAGTCACAGGAAAATGGCCTAGTGCTTAGTTTCAAAAAGGCTTGACTAATGGGAAAAATACACAATACAATTCTGCTCTGTGAGTATAAACTGAAAAACACACTTCAACAAATATTTAATGTAATCTACAAACATTCTTTGTGGTATCACGAAGCAGAGGTTCTGTGTTGGTGTATTTGTAACCAGTAATAGGGTTTTGTGCCTCATCTGAATTACTTCAGTGAAACACACACATTTTCTATACTTGAGACTGCACTTTTATAATGTGTCACGCTGGGAGTAATGTTATGTTTAATGATTCTAAAGAAATTAGAAAAAAAGCTGTTTAACTTACTTTGGTCTGTCTATGTGCACCTATGTGCTACAGGAGGTTCAGAAACATGTGCGGGTTCTGTCAGAGGGACAGCAAGCTTTGCTGAAGTTTCAGACAAGTGATGACAGAGGGGAGGAGCTGAAAGAACTGGCCAATCAGCAGCAAGCAGTCCTGAAGGAACTGCAGGAGCTTGTTCTGCCCTCCACCATGGGGACCAATTGGAAAAGAGGTAAACTTTGAAATCTCTCACCTCCTTTTGTTCAGCTACAAACATAACAGTTAGTAAATGATTTTGACAGTTACACAAGGTGTGAAGAGTGTGCTGCTTACGACACTTCTTTGTTTCACACACGTTGCCAAGCTGAGCACACTGGACTATTTTGTGTGTTCTTTGTTTATTAACAGACAGACATGTTTCGTTTTTGCTCTCAGTACACACATAAATAGTAACAGTGCAACAATGTCAAAACAATGTGAAAATCTGCAAACGATCTGGTTCCTTGTTCTACTGAAACTGAACTGAACAAAATGAGAGAAACAAGTTACCAGCTGCTGTGTGTCTAGAGGTGGAGCAACACTAACAGAGAAAGAACATACACGCTGAATAAGTGTGTGTTGTAGTGTTTACAGTCATCATAAGCATTATGATGAAATAATTAATTCATACTTATCATGGATGAATTCAAATTTGAAGAACCTTTTTAAATGTTTTATCTTTATTTGCATAACAAATTCAGGCTTATTAAAATAAACACCTGGGCATATTTACAAGTAAGCCTGTTCTGCATGTCACTTTGGGCACATGGGAGCTTCCTGTCAGGGTTAAAGTGTACAGCTAACAAAAACACCATAAGCAATGTCCCACATGAGAGAACAGCATCTGTGAAAGGTCTGCTATCTCAGATGCAGGACACTGTGGGACAGGTTAATGCTTTATTCTCAGGGTAAGGAGGAAAGGTGAACCTTACCCATTATAACACCAGTACTGGCTCGGTACCTCTGGTAAAGCAGTTCACTGTAAACCATAGTGGTGTTCGTGTCTGTGTTCTGTAGCTTTATGGTGTCGGTGAGGTTCATGCCCCTGGATTTGGTTGTCAGTATAACAGGTCTTGATGAGTATAAGACCAGTGTCTGTGGTGTCAGTGAGCTGTGGAGTTGATGGGTACGGTGTCAGTGTCTCTGGTGTCTGTAGGCCTAAGCTAGGTGTCTTTCTTGTGCACCTGTAAGGATGCTGTCCCTTCCATACACAGCCTCTTTGGCTGCTCGTGGCCACGTAACCGATCCTGTAAACATCGTGTTGTTTCTGGTGCTTGTCACGTCACCTGACCTGACTGTGTTATTAAAGCCCCACCCCCCTTCGTTGTATTCATCCCTGCCCCCTGTCAGTAAGAGTGAAAAAGGGAACATAGAGGGAAGGAGTTGTGCTGTTCCAGGGGTGTTCCAGGATCATCAGGCCAGAAGAGGACTTTGTGTGAGCAGGCTGTCTTAGTGCTCACACAAAGAGGCTTTTAATTGATCCCAGCGCACCCAGAATTATGCTCTGCACTGAAGAGAATGGAAGGGAGAAGGCTTCAGCAGAAACCACAGCCCCCTGACACACACACACATACAGACTGCACAAGCATGTACACCATTCTATTTTAAAAGATGTGGGTTTGAGCCAGACACTCTGACACCATAATTCTGTACATCTCAAGGCTTCTTAAAAAAATTGTTAGGAAGACTTCAAAGCGAAGGCTGACAGCTTGTTCCAAGCATACTGAAACACATGGTGCATTATGGGAAACTGATGAAGAACTTGAGGGTTTGCATTTTCATATAGGTTTCCCACAATGCACCATGTATTTAAAACAGTGAACTGTGTGCCACACAGGGTTACAGATGAGTAAAGGTGGGTGACAACTGGGAGACCAGCACTATGGCCACCCGCAAGTAAGAGTACAGCGTATGGTTTCTGCTCACGCAAGTACGGCTGCTGTCCAGTGGTTTGGTAAAGGGCGTGCTACACTAGTGTGTCGCCTGTGAGGTGCACGAGCAAAGGCGGGGCATTCCCCATGCAGTGAACACCACCGGGTCTCCTGTACCGTGACACACAGCCGGCTTGGCTTCTATTTAGCAGCCAAATGCAATCAGCAGATTAGCAGCAATCGCATTGTCGATACTTATCCACAGGGTGAAACGCCACGCGCCTCTCCATCCTCTCCACCCAGGGTGGACAGAGAGAAGGCAGAGGTTTCCATAGCAAGAGAGTTTTGACACAAAGCAGTCAGTTGAACAAAGAAAATGAAACCACAAAGCATTTAGCCATCTTGTTTTAGGGTTTGCATGTCTGGAAATCTCATTGTTTGCAAATTAAATGAAAAAAAACGAATGATTAGAGATTAGCAGGGAAGAGTGTGCAGTGTCATAGTCTTTGACACTTATATTGCTGATGCGCTCAGGCAGGTGGGAACAGGAGAAACGGCGGCACAGCTCAGTAACATGGTGTCAGAATTAACGGAATAAAATGTGAAAGCTATTGTGTAACACTGTTGTATAATTCCACAAGGTCATTATCTGTTCTTTGTTAAACTATTTCCTAGAGAATGTTTAATGATTGTATACTAATATTCTTATACTTAGTTAGTACATAAACCAGGAATGAGAAAAAAAGGTTGCTACGTTTCAAAGTAGAAAGATGGTGTTCTTTAGCATTGTATCACGTAAATCAGCAGGTAACTTGGTGTCCATTAGCTGGACCCAGTGAGTCTGCTCTCCTGTTAAATAATCCCTGGTTATTTCAGGTCTTCCGTATTTATAGTGCTGTGCCAACGCTCCCCGCTCAGCACGCTGTCTTCCCTGTCCTAGCGTCTCCGTGAGCTGAGGACAGCGCTGGCAGCGCAGGGTTAACTCCTGGTCCGAGAAGCCACATTGCGCGGCTCATGTCGGGCAGGGCAAAGGTCTAATCCAAGATTATCTTCCTGGATTTCACAGCAGATTCTCTTGGGTTCTTATGGGTGACATAGGCTTGATTGGTAGTCAGGAAACAGATTTCTTTCTGGAATGTTCTCTTGAGGGTGTTCAATATTTGTCATATCCAAGAGAACTCTATTACAACTATTTATGTGAGATAAAGCAGAGGTAGTTGCCTTGAAATATATTCAATCAATTATGCTTTTGTTGTGTACCAAAATCATACCGTCTGTGCATACTTGTTGCATATGACATTGTGGGATCTTGATGAGGGGTGTCTTGTCTTCAGTGTGTGTATTCAGTGAGGACGTGTTAATGGCAAGAGTGTGTCGTGTGTGAACAGTAAGGCTAGTGTGTGCTTCTGGACATTGTTTCACTTGGTCCCATTTTAAGTTTTAGTTTTAGGATTTAGCGCAGACTGGCCTCGGAGGGGGCCGAGCAGCCTGGGGAGACGGATTACCCCTCCAGCTCCAGTTCATCCTGTCACTGACCTTGTAATTCTCCTTTACTCCTGCCTGTCCACTGCTGGCTGTGTCCACAAAACTCACACTCTCCGTTTCTCAATTAATCAAACAATAAAAATCAATAATAAAAGAAGATTCAATTTACAAGATAATTTGTCTAAATAAAAAAATCTGAATTAACCTGGCCCTGTGGTGGGTTGGCGCCCCGCCCTGGGTGTCCCTTGCCCTGCGCCCTATGTGCTCTGGGATGGGCTCCAGGTTTCCCCGTGACCCTCACCAGGAATAAGCGGTTAAGATAATGGATGGATGGATGGATGAATTAACCTGATTGTTCCAATGATTTGACTGTTGGTACATGTTGCATGAACAGGTTCCTTGTGCTACTTCTACAGTGCTGCTGATGTCTTGCTTTTGTGGTTATTCTCAGCCAACAACACAAGCGTTCCTGAGTATGTAAATGCAGCCAGGCTGCAGCTGCCCAAACTGAGCCCTGGATGCCACGTTCTGGCGCGCTGGTCACATGACGGCTGGTACTACCGCAGTAAGTGCTCGCAGCACGGGTGGGGAGTTCCAAGGCTGTGGCATGCAGGCCTTCGCTCTTGTGCTGAAGCAATGCATCGTGGGTCTCTGGCAGGCTTCGTCATACACGCGTGCGGGGACCAGAGCTTCTTCCTGCAGAGCAGAGTGGGAATGCTGGAGAGGGTCTGGCGGGAGGACATCATCACCGACGAAGATGACACGGGCCGTGAGATCAAGGTCACCTTCAACCTTAAAGTCTCATTTTAGACAAAAGCCAAAACTGCTGTAGCTGCACGAAACAGGGAAAATTAAGACAGCATACAATGACTACAACTGTTCACTGTCAGTCACACCTTGGGGAGAAAGACAAAATTCTAGAGCGTGGTGCCCTGCCTTTCAGGTAGAGGATCCTGTGATCACTGCCCACCCATTGTATGATGATCGTTACTGCCCAGGACTAGTCCTGAAGGTCACAGAACACCTGCAGTTAAAAGTAAGACGTCACCTGTGTTCAGTTCTGTATAGGTGCTGATTGCACAATGTTCCTGTAATCACCTGTTACTGTGAGCCCCCCTGCTTCCATGCACACCTTACAGGTACGGTGTTATGACGGCTCTGAGGTGCTGGTCTCCAGAGAGCAGGTGTACCTGATCCCCACTGAGAAGTTTGAGAGAGACGTGGCCTACGCAGTGGAATGTGAAGAGCGATGGGTCGGGGAACTGGTGGTGGCCAGGCATGACCTCACAGGAACTTTTCATCCAGGTATCGTACCGCGATGTCAGATTGGCCCTGCTTTGGAAACACCATCCATCCACCCATCTACTCCTCCTCGGTAACGCACTGTGTCACCGGTACTGTGGGAGTACAGGGTTTAGCCTTGCTGCGCTAGGGCTATTCTCTCGCAACCCACATTAATTACAGCAGTGGCAAAAACACTCATTTAGATACAAACATTAACTCATTTGTTTAGCATCCTGAACTGTTTTGATATATCAATATTCATTAATCCCCCTTACACAAATAACCCATCTTTGATGTCTTGGCTGGCTAAATAAAGAGGTTCCTTATCATAAACATCATATCTGTCATTATTACTACTTATCTGTTTCGTGAAGCTGCGCAAAACAACCTATACTATAAAAAATGCGTATAACCTTGTCTTTATCTGGCAGCGAAGGTACAAAAAAGGGTGCGGAATGGGAGGGAGTATGTAGTCCAGTGGACTGATGGAACCAGTGCCGTTCAGAATAGGGAGTGGATCTTTGGGAAGTGGAGCCCATCCCGCGTCCTGGAAGTGGGAGACCATGTGTTAGCACTGGCTCAGCACCACGCCTCGCACATTTTCCTTCCTGGGATTGTCCGTGGGGTCAGCAGGGCTGCTGTGCAGATACAGTTCATCAATGGAGAAAGGTAAAAAAAAATTTAAATTATAAATAAATATATGTATATGTGTAGTGGTTCAAAGTGATAGCAACATCAGAGAGAAGGAATGTGAGAAGCTTGAGAAATACCAAGGGTTGAAAGAAGGGCTCGAAAAGAAGTGGAAGGTGAAGGCAACAATGGTCTCCATGGTAACTGGGACACTCGGGGCTGTGACCCCCAAACTGGGAGAGTGGCTCCATCGGATCCCAGGAACAACATCTGAGGTCTCTGTCCAAAAGAGCACAGTCCCAGGAACAGCTAAGATAATGTGCAGGACGCTCAAGCTCCCAGGCCTCTGGTAGAGGAACTGAGCTTGAAGGAGAAAAGACCGCCTGCAGGGGCAGGAGGGAAACTTTATTTTTATATAGCATCCTGATCTGTTTTGAGATATGGATAAAATACATTTTTTATTTTTGAGAATTTACTCAGTTGACGTTTATTGTTCCAAGTGAAAAGCAATTGCATGAGAGGAGGTGTGTTCTGAGCTCAGGAGACAGGAGGTGTTGAGCAGCACCGATGGCACACAGCCTGTCTCTCCATCTGTTGGGTGTGTAATCCCACTCTGCCAGCAGCACGGGCACACAGTGAGGCTAAAAGGCAAAAACACCAGGTGTGGCTGAGTACGGATGCTATTTCCAGCTATTGTCTTTAGTGCTGAGTGCCTGTGCACCTTCACAGCTGCCAGGAGACTGAAAGCCTGCACTGTTTTTGGCTCTCCGAGGAGAAGTTCGACGCAGTGCTGAAGTTGTACAGAGCAGAGCAGCAACACAGACTGGCCTTGGAGGGGGCCGAGCAGCCTGGGGAGACGGATTACCCCTCCAGCTCCAGTTCATCCTATCACTGACCTTGTAATTCTCCTTTACTCCTGCAAGTCACTCATCCATGTAATAATCTTTTTTTCCCTGCTGAGTTTTAACTTTAGTTTGCATTTTGCTGTATCCTGTACAACGTCTAGAAAAGGATCAATAATATGTTCATTTCTGTAGACAGGTATTCATACACTTAATGTATCATAACTCGACCTCTTGTTCACGTGGTAAACTAATTAGTGGTCATTTTAATTAAAACTAAATGGGTTGTGAAGCACTGGAATTTTTAGACATATTCTCTATTGTTTTAATTATTTTCATTATTCTGATGCTATATTTGATAGATGAATTATACCCAACAATTGTAATGTTCCTCATTGCTCCCCTTCATAATTTGTTTTTAAATGACAATTCTGTATGTTGACGGTGTGTCTGTTGTCACAAAATTTTTCGTGTTTCTCACTGTAAACTATCATCTCTGAAATAAGGGCTTTTAAAAAATGTTCACTTTTCTTGTATATAAAACTTTGCTTTATCGTAAATGCAAGCACAAATACTACACATGCGTGTTTGATGGTCATTACGCATTTCCATGGTGCTCAGTCGAAGCGGTTTTGGCCAAGGGTTCTGAGCTGATGAATATTAAACGGGCTCGCGCCTCGCTCGGCACGTGCCTTTTGCTGGAGGAGATGAAAGGGGACCGTGCGCGTGTCTGTTGAGTCCAGCAGTGCTGCTTTCAACTAGGAGCTGTCCCAGCCGTCCCGGTCCTGAAACAAAAGCGTTTCCATTGGTTTTTGTTTCTTTGTCTGCGTCAGTCAAAAAAATATTTTTCCTGCTAGTGGAAGCATTTTATAGAGGCCACAATGGGAGTTGCATGCGAATTAAATGAGGAAATTAAGTGACGCCGGAAGAAATTGCAGGGAAATATTTGTTTTTCAAAATGGGATTACTCAACAAATTCAAACGGATTTATCAAGTATTTACGAATGCAGTTTGCTGAAGACAAGAAGCGGCGCTAACTCCAGATTCAGGTATACATGTTTCACTGGGATGGAGGCAGCAGTGGTCCATGTACACCTAAACGATCAAAGAAATTCCCCGATCTCGGTGTCTGATTTCGGATCAATGACACACAAAGTTTTGAAACGATTTAAACTGAAAGACAGATAATGTACAGATTCGAGTTAATAGCCAAATTATATATAGTCCTATCACTCAGCCTGACACTCTCTTCATTAGATGGTTGTTAATTTTGAATATTTTAATTCAGGATAAAAAAAAAACCGTATAGCGTGCTGTAATTTCGCACTTTTTATTCAGAGGGATTTCACAGAACGACTAAAGGTATTGCGTAGGCGAATTAGTCATTGCACATAACTTATCTACGTTTCATATACTCAAATGTGGCAATGTCATATTAGTCTGATTACGTATGTGTATACACACACACACACACACACACAGTGAACCGACTATACAAAAAAGTATAGATGTGAAAAGTAATTAAACCAAATGATACCACAAACTTAATACTTATTAACCTTAACGTCAGCGTGAACACGTACTCTGTCAGTTCATTTAAAGACATAAAGGGATCACGCTGTGATTTATGACGAAAGTCACGGTTACTTCGTTTTTTACGTTTTTCGCAGTTTTTCCTCAAAGATTGTCAAAAACGAAGCACTATATTGACTTACTTTTTCATCCTAAACGTTTTCATAAAATTGCTGACGTTTGCACACAGCGATTCGTCTAGTCAGGTGCACAAACAGACGTGTTTGTTTAAACGGAAATAAACAAAAACTAAATCATTAGTAAATCATTTTTACGCGGGGTCAGCAAAAAGCCACATTTTTGTGAAATATGAACATAGTCCATAATCTACTTTGATTAAATGCTATTTGGATTAAAATAACAAAACGGAGGATCACTTATTTGCATGTGAATCCATAGCCTATATTTATACATTTATCAGTTTCATTATTAATAACTCTTAACAGAGAAATATATATCAAACACAATAATCCGGGAAAATCTATGATATTACTGTCGTGTTTTTCACCTCCTCTGAAACATCATATTCCGACGTGTTGCTATAGCACTACTTATCAACGAATCCATTTGTGCTAATTAAAGTTACTAGGCTACAAATTTCAAATACCATATTTTCAGTTAATTTTACTTTCATTTCTGTCGTTGCGAAAACGGTTTCAGCCTTTGCACCACACAATTTTTGTAGTTATACGAGAAAATTAAGAATTTTTTGTGTCACTTTTTGGCCCGTGAATGCACAATGTCAGACTATCTGCTGAATGAGATGCAGTTTTTCTCGTCACCGCGTCATACACGTCCACTCTGGGCTATAAAGCAGACCTCTCCAGCGGGACGTGAAACACTGACAGAGATGCCATCTGTGCGTTGGGGCTGTATAACTATCCTTTCTTAACGTGCACTGACGTTACTTCTTGTGCAATAACTATAATGATGATTTGAAACCCAACAGACATGTAATCACAGAGGACAAAATCTAGTTGCAGCAGTGATCCATACACAAAATGCTTATTTTTGATTACCTCAGTTGTCTTTCAAATACACCAGTGTTGACTAAACAGTGTTGTAATTGGTTTTATGAAAATTGCAATCTTCCTAATCAAGGTGAAGGTCTTTGTAATCAGTCTGAACCTTTGCACGTGTGCTCGTGTGTGTACGCGTGAGGGCGTTTTGTTTGCAGCCTTCTGTGGGTTCAGATGATTGCAATTAGAAATAATTTTGTAGCAGACATGTGAAGTGGGCGATTTACAGACTGGATGAGAACAAGCTACAAACTGATCAAATGTAGCTGTGAAGTAGCAACTCCAGCCTTTCCTCAACATGTTTCATTAAACAATGTTTCTGACTCTCCTACCAAATGTAGGAAGGTGGAGGGCTGCACTTTCCTGTGCTGTTAACAGAGTGAACTTTATGTAGTATTACCTTCAGTCATGGCCTGGGTCCCTACGCCGGGAATGGTTTCACAGGGCGGGTGTTTACCTGTGTGGTGTACACACACTGCCGAGTGTGTTGTGTGACAGGTCAACTGTGCTTCCAGGCTTGTACCTCAGCGGTCGGATGACACTGGTCGGCAGAGCGTGACGAGGGATGGCAAAAATCTGCACTGAGCGCTCCTACCCTGATCGTGGGGGGGTGTGGGTTCGCACCTTGGACGATGACATGGAGCGAACACAGAATGGCAGCCGCAGGTGACACCCCACCGCTCCCCCAGTGTTCAGGGGACACCCGACCGTTCCCCCAGTGTTCACAGCTGGTCCCAGTCTGACCTTCTGACAAAATGGACACACTTGGACACACACTTGTAGAACGTCATTTATAAGGCTAACATTTTAAAATGGGGTCCTAAATAGATGTTGCTGTATATGCCACATTCTGTCTGCATTTCTGAAAATGTATTGCAATTAACTAGAAAAACTTGCCATTAACATTATCGTAAAATATTTAAATTTTTTCTTGAGTTTCTTGAAAGCCTTCCCTCATAATCCTGATATAATTCTTCACAAAAAATCAAGGTAATTTTCAGTATAAAAATATAACATGCATATTAGTAAGGAAAAAGATATAAGCAGCTAAAAAAAATTTTTAAATCAGGGGGCACATTTTTTTGGAATTTGACCTACAAGATGACAGTTTAGCACATAGCACCTGTGTGTGTGTGTGTGTGTGTGTGTGTGTGTGTGTGTGTGTGTGTGTGTGTGTGTGTGTGTGTGTGTGTGTGTGCGCTTGCTTTTAGGCTGCCCTCTCACTGTGAGGATACCTCCTGTGCTCTCCAAAGGGTCTCCTCAGTGGACACCAGCAGGCTCCCTGAATCTCGCCGAAGCTCATTTACAGGCTCTGGGGCCATGGCCAGGTAATTAGCTTCCTTAGTCTGACCTCTGTGGGACCACCAGTCAGGCAAAACTAATCCATCCCAGCACAATGTCAGCTTCTACCCAGGAATGGTCAATCCATCCCAAGGCAGCAGCTAGCTCACAGTTCACCTTGGCTAGCATATTCGATAGGTCATATTCATGTTGTGACTGCCAGGGTTTAGATAAAAAAAGAAACAACTAACTACATCTAACTTTGGGGATTGTTTTCTTCTTCAAGTCATCTGACAAAGACCATACTGCTACACACACAGTGTTGTACTCCAGCACAAGATAAGCTCACGACCACCAATGCAGGCCACTGCACTCCCATCACACTGTTGCTGAGTGACATCATGGACCTGGTGTCCCCAGGCTGTCCCACTTCATCTTCATGCTGAGGAGCTGGGCGTCTCACAGGCTAACACACGAGGTGGAGAGGCCTGACTCTTTCCTGGAGCGATTCCGTGGCCCTGAGCTGAAGGACGCCTCCAGCGGGGGGAGCAGCACCCAGTCTCCCCTGGGCCATGCGGATGTACCTCGCAAGAGGAAGTAAGTGTCCTACAAGGGGCTGGTACCACCATGTGACAGCAGTACTGAGTGTGAGAGGGACAGGCCTGCTGAAGACTCCTTCACAGGCCTGCCATGTGGGCTGGATTTACAGCAGTACTGAGTGTGAGAGGGACAGACCTGCTGAAGACTCCTTCACAGGCCTGCCATGTGGGCTGGATTTACAGCATTACTGAGTGTGAGAGGGACAGACCTGCTGAAGACTCCTTCACAGGCCTGCCATGTGGGCTGGATTTACAGCAGTACTGAGTGTGAGAGGGACAGACCTGCTGAAGACTCCTTCACAGGCCTGCTGTGGTCCACACATTTACCTGCACAAACACAGCAGCAAAGAATTTAGACACCTTCAGTGCATTTCCTCGCCAAACAACGATTTGTGTGTAGAAAGGATATGCCAACACTAGCCCAATTCACCGGGTACTGAAACTGGTTGCCAATGTTCTGCGTTTGTGTTGAGTTTTAAGAACTCTTAACTCTGCCTTCTTTTTCAATGGCCGTGCTCTGCAATGTCACTTTGAGAAAGCAAGAAAAGGTGAGGTTAACAAGTCTGTTTTTTCTCACAAGTCGTGTCAGTCATTGGCCACTGGCTACTCTTAATGTCAGCAACTGCAACAACACCGATGAGTAAGTTTGCTCCTGCATCACTAGATCTTCCACTCTCTAATGGGTGATTTTACCTTTTAGCTTGGCAGTATGTAGCCATAGTTTCAGCTCATCCCTGGTCAAACAGGAGAGAAGCTGAAATAATCACGATACATGTGGGGATCCTTATATGGAAGTACAATAAATAATACTTTATAATAATCCTTGTCTGGTTCAAGTATGTATAAAGTATGTATATACACACATATGCATATGTAAAATCAATGCAACATTCCATTATTGATATTTACTTCCATATAAAACCTTTGACTGAATTTTTGGAGTTTATATGTAGGGTGGAGAATTTAGACTTTCACTAAGGCAACAATAAAAAAATAAATAAATAAATAAATTTTAAAATTAGTGTCCATATTCAGACCATCTTCAAATCTAACTGCTTAAGATTTATGTCCATAAATCTTTTAAATTTAATATTTAAATGGACAAAAATACATTTCAGAACCAAGAATTCTGGTTTACATTGGTTTCAGTTATTTTCTATTTAGAAAATCCCAGTTTTTTTTTGGTGTAGTAAAGAAATTTAATTCTAATACTCATTACAATAAAAAATCTGAAAAATAATAAAACAAAAAAGTATGGTTGTCAATGCTCACCATAAAAACATTGGGATAAAAGTGAAAGACGGCGTCTCTAAGGGCCTGTGACAGAGAAAACGTGTGTGATTAGTGGTAGGACTGGGCAGTGCCAAGAGGAGTGAGCAGCATGGCTGATCAGACTCACAGAGCACCAGGACTGGAGGCTGCCATAGCTGCTCCTCCTGCTGTTCAAATGTGGACCTGTAGATTTACACCGGCACCTTCAGAACAGTCTCTTCATACAGGAAACATGCCTGCTAAAGCATTAAAATAAGGAATAATTGGGAAAACTGGTGAAAGGCACACAAAAACGCACTACTGCAGGCTGTAAGGGTGCTTCTGTGGTTCTGACAGCAGAGCCCGCAGAGCACGTATGACCCGCCACCCCTCCCCGTAGAGAGTCTGACAGATACCATAGCACCAGAAACATCACTTAGAGCTCGGTGTTTTCCAAATGAGTAATGTGGTCACAACATTATGCTTAGTAAAAAAGAGGACAAGAAAGAAATAAAAGAGAAAAAAGATGAAGAGAAAAAGGACAAAAAAGAGGAAAAGAAAGACGAGAAGAAAGATGAGAAGAAGGACGACAAGAAGGATGACAAAAAGGACGACAAAAAGGACGACAAGAAGAAAGAGGAGCCCACGTGAGTACCTGAAAGGTCTGCCATGAACCTGGAAACTACAGGTTCCCCAGATAATGGACTGGACACACATGGTTAAACCTCTCTGTGAGCAAAGACAGGCGTTACTCAGTAGTGCCTGTTCAGAAGCTCTAGGCAAGCATGAACAAAACAGTAAAATAAACAGTCAAATCATGCGTTTTAACACTTGGCACTGTTTTGGCATGAAGCCAAAGGCAGTATAGAACTTCCTCCAATTAATTTCCAACGACTTTCCAGGAAGGAGGTGTGGATCATGGACCCGTCCACAGACCTCTACTACAGGTGGATCATGGTCATCGCTGCTCCTGCCATGTACAACCTGATGATGCTGGTGACCAGGTGAGCAGCTCTCTGCCTTCACGCATGTCTAGTGTAGCAGGTGAGCAGGTTTTGCAGGACTCACTGTCTTAGTTGGCATCTGACTGACAGCTAAAACGCCATGCCCTGTCACATGCCATGCTTTCCATGTAGAAGATGAAGGTTAGTGTACACTGGTGCCCATTAGGCAGCATGCTGTTTGTAATGGTCATGGTCGGGTGGCTGGTTGTGCTTGCCTAAACCTAGTCCTGTGGGTGCACTTACCCAGGAGATCCTCCACACTGCCACTATGACCCGAGCCTGCAGGGAAGATGTTGCTTGTCGATTAGTGATTGCGAAGACAGGCACTTTCTAACGATATACAGTACTTTTATGAAAGTTTAAGGTATGAACCGAGGGAACTTCAGCGGTTGCATCGGCACTCTCAACATCCTCAGCAATTTTTAACCACGATCCTTCAGTGCAGTTTTTCCTTGATTGCAGGGCCTGTTTCAATGAACTCCAGGAGAAATTCACCACTCTCTGGATGGTCCTCGACTACTCCTCGGACACCATATACTACATTGACACATTTGTGAGATCGAGAACAGGTAATTACTGTTAGTCTACAATGCCGTTTTTTTCTGCCGTGAACAACCGACTACTGGAAGCAACATGAAAATTACTCCTTTGTCCTTTTTCTGCAGCTTTAATCTGCTGTAATTTTTAAAATCTGATCAATTAACATTCTTGTTGTGAACAGGTTTTCTGGAACAGGGACTGCTTGTAAAGGATGCAAAAAAATTAAGAGAGAACTACAGGAAGACGCCGCAGTTCAAATACGATATCATTTCGATGTTACCCACAGACATCATCATGTTAAAAGTTGGATATAACAACCCGGAGCTCAGGTTTAACCGTCTCTTTAAAATTTCCCGTCTTTTTGAGTTCTTCGATCGCACAGAGACCAGAACTAATTACCCCAACATTTTCCGCATAAGTAACCTTGTACTTTACATCCTTATCATCATCCACTGGAATGCCTGCATCTTCTACGCCATCTCCAAAGTAATTGGCTTCGGCACAGACTCCTGGGTGTATCCCAACATCAGTCACCCAGAGCATGGCCGGCTGGCCAGAAAGTACATATACTGCTTATACTGGTCCACCCTCACCCTCACCACTATTGGAGAAACACCTCCCCCCGTCAGAGATGTCGAGTACCTCTTTGTAGTCTGCGACTTTCTCATTGGTGTGCTGATCTTCGCCACCATTGTCGGTAATGTCGGTGCCATGATTTCTAACATGAATGCCACCCGTGCTGACTTCCAGGCCAAGATTGACGCCATCAAGCAGTACATGCAGTTCCGTAAAGTCACCAAAGACCTCGAGGGCAGGGTGATTAAGTGGTTTGACTACCTTTGGACCAACAAGAAAACTTGTGATGAGAAAGAGGTGCTCAAGAACCTGCCTGACAAGTTGAAGGCCGAGATAGCCATCAATGTCCACCTGGACACGCTGAAGAAGGTGCGCATCTTCCAGGACTGTGAAGCTGGGCTGCTCATTGAGCTGGTGTTGAAGCTTCAGCCGCAGGTCTTCAGTCCAGGAGACTACATCTGCAAGAAGGGCGATATTGGAAGGGAGATGTACATCATCAAGGAGGGGAAGCTGGCCGTGGTGGCTGACGACGGCGTCACGCAGTTCGTGGTGCTCAGCGACGGCGCGTACTTTGGCGAGATCAGCATTCTGGGGATCAAGGGAAGCAAGGCGGGAAACAGAAGAACAGCCAACATCAGGAGCGTGGGCTACTCTGACCTCTTCGCGCTTTCCAAGGATGACTTGATGGAGGTGCTCACCGAGTACCCAGAGGCCAAGAAAGCCCTTGAGGAGAAGGGAAAAGCCATACTGATGAAGGACAACCTGATCGACGAGGCTGTGGCCAATGCTGGGGCAGACCCCAAGGACCTAGAAGAAAAGATTCTCCGGTTTGAAGCCAACCTGGACACCATGCAGACAAAATTGGCTAAACTCATGGCTGAGTACACAACCGGTCAGAACAAGATCAAGCAGAGAATCTCCAACATGGAGTCCAGAGTGAAATCCCTCCGGGAGGACGAGCTTTCTGAGGTTGTTGAAGACAAAAAGACCAAGTAGTTTCCCACAGAATTACGTTTTGCATTTTATATAAATGTATTTTGTAAAATCTTTTAGTCTCATACTTTCACGACTGTTTATATTCATAAATATATTAAACATTGTAAATGATGGCACTGGTTAAACGAAACTTTTTACCAGTCATTGTCAAAATACTCGTGTAAATATTGTGTGCTTGGTGTAAAGTGCATAAATATGTTAAAATTGCCTGGCAAAGAAGGCTTTCAAACAGAAAAGGTCTGAATACTGCGATTGTTTTGGAGATACTTGTTCAAACCTGTAGATGTCACTAATGGAAAACCGAATCACCGTATGTCATTATTTCAAAACAGCGATGACGTTAGAAGTCTTAGCTCTTCAACACGCAAGCTGTAACACGCCTGTTAAAATGCCTCATGTTCTCTGCCATTGGGTCGATTTAAGGACCAGCACCTAATTTACACTAAGCACAAACCTCAGTTATTAACAGCCAAACCTGCAAAATTGATCTAAAATGCACATCGCTGATTATCAGTTGTATTTTAACATCAATGGAATCGACAGTATCGTTTGACGAAGTCACGTGTTGCAGCACTAAAACGCGGGGATCCCGCATAAACAGCAGCAGCACGTACTTACACGTGTAAAATGTTTTCATGCAATTTTTTTAGCATACGAAAAGGCTTCATATTCAAATAAATATCAATGGAACGTAAATGTACCAGGATCTGATTTAATTTCACTTTTAGCACTGCACTTTCGGTAAAGGTCACAAATGTTAAACCCTTTCAAATTTTATATATACCGTGTCATTGATTTAAAAGCCTAGTATTCTAATGTAAAAAGAATTCGAGTGAGGAAATTAACTGCCATAAATGTACTTTGGTCCGCAGAGAAAACCATTTACATACCAAACCGATCTGAGATCTGTGATATTCCTAACTCAGCTGCAAATGCTGATGAAGCGTTCCGCATATCTCAAGGGAGGTGTAATTAGAATCTCGTCACAAGGCAGTTCATTTCGCTTCCATGACCACAGACAATGAGGCTGGGTTGGGTTTCACAGTTCTGTCATTAGCAACCAGCAGTTCCCCCAGGGAATAGGAGGTAAACACTATAGAGGAAGTCAAATGTGTTAAGTACACATACATTTAAGATCTTCTCATATTCATAAAGCCTGAAGCTTTCTGCTTTTGGAGGAAAAAAAAGAACCTAAAGCGACTGAGTGGATGAAGGCTAGTGAGAAGTCCCACGGCATCATCTCCTTGAACTGGAGAGAGGAGAGCCTGCTAACCAGGCAGCTAAGTGCCCTAGACACAATGAAGAGGCAGGTGGAGATCATCCACAACGTGGACCAGAGGCTGCTCCGACACCGCTTCCAGGTCACGCAGCAGAGGTCCGAGCGTTTCCACGCACGACTCATCTTAAGCAGGGAAAAATGGCAGCGGACTACTGGAGACCAAGAGGGCGGAGTCAGAAAGGACACCAAGATGACATGCAATGACAAGCTAAGCCACATTGAGCACCAGACACCCAGAGAGTCTCCAGGAGCCAAGAGATACCCCACTAAGGTGGCTGACTGGCAGGGCAGAAGATATGCCGTGTCAGGTCCCAATAATTCACAAAGAGGCACTAATTTTGTCCCATTGCGAACTATCAGTGTTATAAGCATGCCACTTTCTGTGATGCTCCACCCTGAGAGAGCAGCTGAACCTCTCCAGACTGCAGCAAAGCCACAGAGTGAACCTAAAGAGCCGTGCACAGAACCAGTGGTGCTGTTTCCAAAAGACAGACCCTCAGCAGTAACAGCAGACAGCCCGTTTGGTCCAGAAAGAACCTGCACACGGGAGAGCCTGCTGAAAGACAACCAAACCTTCTGCATAATGTCTGCAGAGACGGTGAGCGAGCGTGGGGTATCAGTCTCCATGAGCAGAAGGCACGACCTGGAAGAGAAGGTCCGTCACTTCATAGAGAACGTGCGGGATTGGGCGCACAGGCAGGGCACCACGGGCAGCAACTACTACAGCCAGAGGCTAGGCAGCAGCAGGGTGGCACGGGCGACTGAAGAGGACAACGATGCAGATGACGCTAAATGGTGGCCAACACGAGGTGGGCAGGGCAGCAGGAGCCTCACCATGCAGAGGCCAAACCGCAGCAGCTCTCGCAGGGATGCTCCTGCTGAGCTCCTGCTCCTGGAGAGCTACTGCATGCTGGTCACAAAGGAGAACTTGGAGCAGAGGAGGTGGTTGAAGAACAACCCTTACAGCTTGCACCATTGAACCAATGTCAAGGTCAAAGCAGAGGGATGTTGGATCTGCGATCTGCAGAGTAAATAAAACAGCTCAAACAACACCCCAGCCACTCATCACGGCAGAGAGCACAGTGGTAACTTCTGGTTTCTTTCACTCATACATGCTAGCTCACTGCGAGTGGGTTCACTCCTGAAGGCTCTGAAGATGAAATCCCATGAAGTTAGCACCAATAGTATTGATGCTCATTCTGCATAAACCCGATTACCTTAAAACAGCAGCAAGCGTCACTGTTTTATAATACTGTCTTGGTAGCTTGTCACAGTTAAATATTTCTGGATGTTGCGTAAGCGCCCATTAAGACGCACTTCACACTGTTTTTCTTAAAGGAGTTAAACTGGACATAGCTTTTCCTGACTTCACTCCTGCTCTGAAACGACTCCACGAATATGTTGAAGGTGAAGACATCTTTTGGCCATTTCTAGCTTCACAAAAGTCAACTAAATCCCAATAAGACCAGCATATTGCTGCTCTGGTCTTACTAACTATGATGCTCCACGTAAGGAAAACCAGTGCAGTTCACACAATGACCATATTTAAGAAAGTACAGAGAGCAATAAAACCAATTACATCATTAATTTGCTTTAGTAACTTTTCCTGCAAATATCATGTCTAATATTCTTTGCATACTGATTGTGTTAACGCAAGAATAAACAGTACTCCTTTAAAAAAAAAAAAAAAAAAAACAGGATTGAGTGGACAAACAGTATGATGCACTTCTGTATGGAACTACGTTTATGCAGGATATCCGTAATTATGACAGAGTGCATTTAAAAACTTCACATGTGGATGACAGACAGACACACACCATGACAAGGTACATTTCACATCATGCAGTGAGGTATGCATGACCTTTCATTCTGGACTCCACTGTTAGAAGGTAACTCATCCATCCCACTCCTGCAGTGTTCATAGTGAAAACCAAAAATGACTCCTTTCAAGGGACACCAAGAAAAATGCAGTCACTTTTATTTAGCATATTTATACACCACATGTTCACTTTTTCTTTGCAGTTTTAATCACTTTTGGGGGATGTGAGGAAAGTACGATTTGTTCAGTTATGCCTACAGACAAGGAACGGTGTCCCTTAACAAGCTCTAAATATCACATTTTTGTTGTTATAAAAAATTTCTGGGCTCCAGAGTTGTCAGCTTTGTAGGTCCGTGGGATGCACAGTAGAACAAACCACAGCTGGACAAACTCAAAACAGCAGAAAGAAAAGAAAACAGGTGGACGAAACGTGCGCGTGTGTGTGTGTGTGAAGCGTCATTTCCTAAAACGTGCACACTTGGCATATCAGCAGTAGTGGTTCAATTTGAGAGGCTTTCCTTAACGGGAAACCCTGTACAGTATCTAGGTCAGACAAACTGCAGCAGAAAGAAAAAACAAAGAGAAACCGCCCAGTAAAACAACTTCACCGTGGCACTTTCACGCGGCATGCCACAACTGACTTCCCAAAATATTCAAAATATAACATCTGGCATAAAAACAGGGTCGGGGAAAAAGGAAAAGAGAAAAAAAAAAAAAAAAAAAATATTCAGTAAGCGTAGGGTTTATTATTTTTGTATATTTTTGAGGGGGGAGGGGAGTATGGGACAGAGAAATCTAAGAGGTCGTAAATCATAAAAAGTGCGAAGGGAAGCTTATAAAGCTCACAGAACACTGGCCAAAAGCACGAGCACTAATTACCTGGAAGGTCTTACGAACAGTGCAGTTATAGAATAATCAGACAGAGCCAGCTTCAACTGTGACGTTCAGTGTGCTGGCCTTAAGACAAGTCTGCCATGATAGCTCACTGGGAAGACTTCTGACCCATCTCAGAACTAAACCGAGGAGAGGAGAAAAAGAAAAAAAAAACGTCACAAGCGTGAAGGCAGGCAATAAAAATTCCCTAACATTCTGATTTTTAAGTGCACTTTCACACCCTCAAACAGTAAACAATCTTAAATCTTTAGTAATGAGTACAACGTTACAAATAACCCCTCGTCCTCTGCTCATGAAAATTGCATGAAAATATATATTTTGCAATTACAGACAGACCAGACTAGCCCCAGCAAGAATGTCAACACAACAGTAATGTAACGTATGTGTGCGGGTGATCGTGTGTGCACGTGTGTGTGTGTGTGTGTGTGCCTGGTGCTTCCTGAAGGACTGGCTCTGTTTAGGAAGTCACACTTCAAACGCAACGCAGCAATTCTCAAACATTCCGGAACGTTCCTGACTTCTCTTCTGACACCTTACAGGGACTCTGCAGGAATACAAATCGGGTCGGTTTCGTACACTAAGTGGATGGGTTTGGGGGCGTGGATAAAACAGACCAAGCAACACAGCTGGACACTACAACGGTGAAGATTTTCCTCTTTGTCACTCTTACAGACAGACCATTTCTCCACAAAAAGATGACTTCACAGCAATTCACAGCAATCTTTCATCTTCTCAATCTTTCCTACGCAAAAAAAAAAAAAAAAAAAAAAAAAAAAATTAATTAACCCAGAAAAAAAAAAAAGCAAAAAAAACAAGGTTAACAAAAAAAACACGAAAAAAAAAAAACAACAACGGGGGAAGGAACGA